>JAQFZO010000864.1:0-19886 GCA_034695885.1 Geophilus flavus | reverse complement strand
CTGTTGACATTTGTCTGAGTAGTCTGAATCGAGTATTCAGAATTTTCTATATTCTTTGTTCTTTATTCTCAATACTGTGCCATTAATTCTTGCTAGTGTGAATCCCACTTAAGGTGTTTGATTGTCTGTCGCCTCCCCGACAACCAATCAAACACCTTACGTGTTGCAGTAGCGTGCGTGTAGCGTCAGTGTGAACACAAGTGTGATGGCAGCCTAAGAGGTAATGTAAATATTTCACATTTAATCACTAACAGGTCACTTTGATGACCCTATCCCCATTGTTATCTGCACAAATGGATAAAACATGCGAGCACTCCATACAATTAGGAACATGTAGAAATTTTGCATTAAAACTTTATTGCCTCACTATATGGATAATTTTGAGGCTGACTGAACATATACAAATTATCCGAAACTTTGCAAATCGTCATTCAGTTCATAGACTTGCCCCTAGGCGAATTTTGGTCGACTTCTGATCATGTCAAATTTTTTCATTTTCAATCATGCCTTGATAAATATACCAATTTTATATATTTTTCATCAAGTACTTGTACTTCAGGTACCTCCCCCCTTCCCCCTCGCGAGAACGAGATGAGATGTGGTTGACCACATCAGTGAGAGTGTCCGTTACCACAATCCAATTTTCTCATGATGATTGATGACCTTTTACCATTGATGTTTGACTTAAAGTAGTCATAAAAGCCTCCCCAGCTGCATCAATCAGAACGACAGCGAAATTGAGTGATGGCATTATTACACTTCATCATCAATAAGCGATCCTTCGGCCAGAATCGCTCCAGATAATAATTAGTTAATTGATGCGCTGCAGTGAAAGGGTGCGTTCGACTTTAAGTTGCACAACTTAAGCTCGTTATGATTTCTTTTAGTTTTCAAAATTACTTGGAATTGTACACATGTGACCGCAATCGTCTGTTGCAAGATGATCGAAATCAGATGTGGTTTCCGAGTTGACAAAGAAAACGCATGATAATGAAATCTTCGCAGCTGTCGGATTAAAGGTAATTACAGGTTAACTTACTCGCAACCCCTTCCATAATTGGCAGCTTTGTGCCAAATAAACTGTTATATCACAACAGTCGACCTTATTTCGACAACATTAGTATGCGGCTCCACAAACGGCGAGAGAATAGAAAAATCTTGTTGCCACTACAAACACCAAAGAGAATGGAATGGAGAAAGATTCAATCGATTCCAATCATACCATTTACTGTACAAAAGATCTGTTAGTTTGACAGCTACACTTCCAACTCGTTATGTTATGGTAAGGCTAAATTGAAGGATACAGTACACAACAACGCCGCCTTACCTCGTGTAAGAAAGGGATTCGTATCGGTGCATCGTTGCATCAATCAATTATATTAGTATTACGAAATGGATAAAAATTTATTTACAATGGGTTTTTTTTTTATCTTCATGTACAAGAAATAGATTTGTTTGTACAAAATTAATAAACGCTTTCAGATAACGTTGTTAACTTAAGATTTATCGATTAAAATTCATCCATTAACTGAAAACAGGATGTTGTTGTTTGTTTTGGTTTGGAAAAAAGAAAGGTCACTGCCACTATCGAGTCTTTTCGAAATAATAATTAGATCTAGTTGTTTTTTTGTTTTTTTTTTTCAAATTATCTTTGTCGTAAACATTAAAAGTGCGACAGCTCCACTGGAGGTGTAACGCTACTTCGTTGTGAAGGGTTTGAAAATTGCTGCTAAGAAGAAGAAAGAAAGGAGGGAAGAAAAAATAAAGTATATAAAAAAGCGAGTCCTCACGTGACAAACAAGGGAAGAGTGAGTGAGTCTATGGTTTATTAGTTACTAATCGTTACCAAGGGCATGTGATTGGACATGAGTGGAGTTTCGACATCCTCTTCAGGGTGGCCATAAGAAGTGTGCGGTATTTTCCAACTGACTACTTTATGGGTAGGAGAAAACCATTGAAGTGGATGTAAAGGATTTTGTTCGAGAGGGTGTTGATCTGTTGATTCAGTCTATACAAACAGATATGGCAATTTTAATCAATCTTGACACGAGAATGAAAAATGATGAATTTACCTCTTTTATTTGGTATAAATTACTCATTTCGTTATGATATTGGACATGTTCTGATGAATTTTGTATCGTATATGCAGGTAAATGTGTTTGCCTCTGTAGTGAATGTTCTAACTGATAAGGATTCTGAGAGTAACTCTGTTGATTGCGTAAACACTTAACTTCTACTGGAGGGAACTCTTGATCTTATTTATGTACAAAGATAAATATAAGGAATAGTTTGCACAGAAAATTAAAAATACCAAATGTCAGAGCAACAAACCTTCTTTGCTATTGCTACTGGGAATCAAATCCGGGCACTTTTCATCTGCATCTCCAGTTTCATCAATATCTTTACGCAAAGGAATATTTGATCTAGAAATTAAATGACAAAACCGACGTCAATAAAAATTTCCATGCGCACTGTCAGGAGATTTCTTTATTTTTCCTTTATTCTTTTTTTACTTTTACCTACCTTTCTTCTTTTTCTCTCTCTATCTTCTTTTGTTTCATGATTTGTGACACTTTACACCTCATAATAATGACAATTGCAATGGCAACTATCGAAAGAGCTGCAACGATTCCAATTAATACTCCTAAGATGGGAGTCAAGGCTAAAATATCATTATCTAGAATGGAAAAAAAAATTACATCGTTAGTTAGAATGAATAAAGTAAAAATAATTGACGATAAACTCTCACCTTGAGAGTTATCGAGTAAATCTCGTGTGCGCGCATTCATCTCGACCGGTTCACTGCGCCCCTTTAAATTTGAAGCGTAAATGTTTAATGTCAGTGTAGTTCCAGACTGTAGACCACTCACATAAAAAAGAGGACGTGGATTGGTCAACGTCCACTTGAGCTAAATAATAGAATATGATGCGAAAATAGCAATGGAAACTCGTAAATTTTAATAGGAGTTTTAACTTTTTAAAACTTAAATTTTAATTTTACAAATGTCATCGTTTATTAGTCGTAATGAAAGTATCTTTTACTGCTTAATGGGATGATATTAAATTACCAAAGGTCAATAAATAAGACGTTTAAGAGCAGAAAACTAAATGGAAAAAGTTAGCATGCTATGCTCACCGAAATCCATTACTATTAATTATATATATATAGTTGTAATTAAAAATTATGTTTTTACCTTTCTTGTAATGGCATTATAAATTTCCAAAATAAAATTCTGCACTAGGCCGCCATTATACCCTTCACGGCATTCGACATATAACGAAGATTCCGTCTCATTGTAAACTGTACAATTGTATACTGGTTCCGGAACCCCTAGATAAGTTATTTTTTTATATTACAAAATTCGTGCACGTTTCTTTGGTTTTTTTTCTTTTCATTTCCATTTTTGTTACCAGCAGCTATAACGTGATAAATACAAGGTTCTATTTGTGCGCCAATTTCATTTGTTGCCCAACACATGAGAGTGCCAAAATCCAGTTCGGATCGTGGAATGAACAGGAGAGTGCTCTCTGTTGCATTGGTTACAGAAGGGATTCGATGGGATGTATGGTTGAAGGCCCAACGGTAAGTTAGTTTATCTGGATAAGCGACCACCTGACAGAGAATATGAGCTGCCTCATTTTTCGCTACTCCGTAGGTGGTTATTTGATTTTGTTTACAAACTGGTAGGTCTGCAAATAAAATTGCTTTTAAGTCGAGCTATTTTTAGTTTGGAAATTAAAGGTTAAGTGAATTTTTTAAAAATTTTCAAAAAAGTTTTTTTTAAAGTTTTAATTTTTAATTAAAGAGATGCAATTGAGTTGACACTTTTATGTGAGATTGCGTATTTTGATATAATGCAGGAAAATGCAAGGAAAAAATCGCTATCAGCAATAAATAACTGAAACGAAACGACCGTTTCTAACCGGAAACTAGTAATTTGGTCGATTTTTTAAAGTTTGATGTGCTTAGATGTTAATGCTCGGGAAGGAACATCATCTTTATGACGTTTCACTATTGGTTATTTGGCGTACGATCTTAATCGGATTTTCAGTGAAAATGAGATTAAGAGATGTACAAAGGAGTATTCAGTTTCTCATTTGATTTAGGCTTAATTTTACAACGACGATGGTTGAGTGCAGAAAAATGTAACAGTTTCAATCGAATTGCGCCAACACATTTGTTTCTCACAGGGATTGTATGAAATATAAAATTTATAAATTTTATACCGTGATTTAATTTGTAATATTCTATAATCGGAAACGATTTAGTAGAATTATTATCTTGGGACATCAAGTTGTAACAACTTGTTTTCGTTTAGTTTCTAACTTGTAAGTTTGATTGTCATCTGGTGTGGACTGGGAATTGTGTGTAAATATAACAAATGTACACGACATATTGACATGTGAGATAAGCTGATAAGTGTGGTAATAGTTATGTCGCAGTTCTTGACAAGGGTAGTGTACTTGGACTTTCTATATACAAAATTCTGTTGTTGAGGAACTGGTTCACAAAGGTGCGTAAGATTAGGATTTTTAGAAATATTTAATAAAAAATAGGAATTCAATAGACAGTTCGCGCATTTAGTGTTGTGCAGATTAACGCAACATTACTGGGCTTCTATTATTGGAAAGAAGTTTTCCCAGTTATAAAAATTTCGGTAGGAACAGAAAGATGAAGTTCTAACAAAATTTTCATTGATTGGAGACCTTATTTACAAAAAAATACACCATCAGTTACGTTGCGTTTTTCGGTTTGCGTTGATTTGCGCAAACTGTTTAATAGTGAAACAGACACACTGGTTGTTTTGGTTCAATTTTATAAAATGCGTTTTGTGCTGTTTCCCGCATTCTTTTGGGGTTATAAAATTTAGAATTCCGTTTTGTAAAACTGAACCGATCAGGTAAAAAGTCTTGTATAACCAACATTGTGTTGTGTGCTACATTCTTAAAAATTTGAGGTGTGTTTGAGGTATAAACTGATTGTACCAAAAAGTGTATTGGTTGAGTATTTGGCCAAAACATCATTAAACGAGCTAATTTTCCTGAAAAGAGGCTGAAATTGATGAAATATTACCTTTATACCTTTACTTGTGGTAAGGTAATATACATTTCTATGAAAATAGAGGTGAAACCAGTTAGTGTGGAGGAAAGAAATGGCGTCCAACTGGACCTGTCGTGTCATTTCTCGTTAGTATCTAAGGAAACGTGGTAATCTAGCACATTTCAGTTTTAACCGTTTCAGCTAGAAGAAACGAACTTTTTCGGGAAGTGGGAGGGGCTTAGCTGAAACAAAACTGCTGAAACTGTAGTTTGGGAATGTAACTGCAGTAGTATCGCACTGATGTCAGTGAACGTACTGTATGTCATTGGAACAACGGAAAAAATAATGGTGTAAGAAAAATGAGAAAATAAACGAGAATGGAGAGGCAGTTTATGAAAAGAACATCAACATTCACCAGTCTGATTAAAAATAATGAATGTATTGCGACTTCACTTAACCTTTAATAATGACCGTAATTTTGTAAATAATCACTATTGTCATTAACTTACGTTTCACGCGCAATTGGAAGACATTACTTTGTCCTTCACCTTCTAAGTTGATGGCGATGCACATATATGATCCGACGCTAGTTCGTTGTGCAGATTGAATTACTAATGATTGGTTATTGATAATAATTCCGGCAGTAGCATTATTTACTAAATATCGGTTCTAGTTAAAAAAGAAAAAAAACAAATGCGAAACCACAATAAACAAGGATTAGATTGGTATCTTTTAGTCGGACGAGAAAATCTTGTTTCATGACCAAACATATAAATAAGTCTTTTAAATACATCAACAACTTTATAGCATCGACTCATGGTTTATGGTTTACTGTAAAGCAGTTGCTGCTTTCGACTGATAGAAACATTTTCATTTTGGCACACTCAACAGAATTACACATCTGCTCTCGAAAACGTCATATAAACCCATCACTAGTCGCTCGTAAAGTTGCCACAGTTCTATTTAAATTTATTACACTTCATCAGCAACCAAAATTCAAAGTCTGTAAATATTTTTTTTTCTGTAAAAAGTGAAAAACCCTTATTTCTTTCCTGCTTTTTTATGTTTCGGACACATGTTGTCATTGCAAAGCTGCTGACCATCAATTTTTCAGTTATTCACCAACACAGATGCGACTCAATAACACATTGAATCGAATAAATAAAAAAATGTATATGAGTTTGAATTATTCACCTGAAATTTCCATTCTACGGCGTGTGCAAAGGGGTTGGCAGTGATGCGGCATTCGAAGAATACGTCATCTCCTTCATGAATATTATCATTCTTTTGCGATGGACCTAACTCCAACGTTACGATCGGTGTAACTGTAATGAAAAAAAACCGTAAAATTGCTTTTGAGAGAGTTTAACCTAGTAATTGTTTTTCTGCCCCAAGATTTTCTTCATTACATTACATTGCTCGACACAATTTTTTTTCCCTTTTTTAAATTTTAAAAAATAATCAATTTTTATATCGAACCTTACCAATATGATGATGGAAATATTTCCCTATCATCTTCCAACATTTGCATGGCTCTACACACAACTTTGAACACACTGCAGCTTTGGATTCCATCAGAAACTTCAGAAAACCCTGTCTTTATCCTTTCGTGATCACCCAATCACCATCATTCACATTCATTTGAGATGACTGAATATGGTATCAAAAAATCCTCTCTTTGTCCGAGTTCGTGCGATGATATATCCATTCTTTCTTTTTTTTCTTTTAGACTAAATTCTCAAGTAATTTCAAACTTGGAAATGATTTTTTCGACTTCTTTAATCCAATATCATTAATCATCAATTTTTTTTTACTATATTAATTTAAGACCGAGAGACCGGTCCATTAATTACGCACTTGCTTTTTACTAATAAAAAGACGTTGTTAATAACACACAGATAAACCGAAGTCAATAATTTCATTTTCTAATATTTTCCACTTTTGTAATATTTTCCATGTCTGAAAGGAAAATTGTTTTTTATCTCTCCCATTCCATTTTCCTCTTCAACCGTAACAAGTTTGATAAATTACTTCATTACTTTTCCACGTCTAGAAGGCAAATTGCGAAGAATCAATAAATAGTATTCGTATATGTCAAGGAATTGAATGAGTTTTTTTTTTTTAAAAGAGAGAAAAATCAAGAGAGGAAATGAGAATTAATTTCTATTTACAGAATTGTCAAACGATATTAATTTGTAATGGAAATGAAGCAGAAACGAGTGGTGAAGTTGTGTTTCCTTAAGTTATATCGACAATTGACTTACAGTGAATGTCGAGGGTCCAACCGTCCTCGATGCCGCTTTTCTGAATGGCAGGGTTCTCGGCTCGGCAAGACAGGTATTTGCCGTCGTCAGCACTTGTTGGTTTAAAATTCAGGACACTAGTAGTAATGTTTTCATCACTCGAAGTTGTCTCTTCTGTGTTTTTAAGACGCTGATCCCCCATCCACCACGCCATGATGGGTAAGGGACGAGAACCAGAAGAACGACATTGCAATTTGTACCGTCGACCTGCCGATAGCGAACGACGGGGATTGTGAATTTTAACATCGAGTGGTTTCACTGAAAGAGAGAGAGAGAGGGAAAAAAAAGTTATTTCGAACTATAAACATCTGCTTGAAGTTTTTAAATCCCACAAGTTAGCTCGGTTGTAATTATATACCTCATACCTGGAAAGTTAAGCAAAACTTATTCACTTCTTTATTATTCATTTGGTTTAATTTTATAATTGTTTTTACACGGTAACTACAACGCTTTAAGCTCTGCAGTTGGTTTAATTTGATGTGAACAAAGTGGTTTTTATCACCTTTATCTCGAATTTTTAATAGCGCCCGCGCTGTTTTCTTTAATTTTCATTTCTATTCAGTTTATTAAGCAACGATATACAATTTTTTCGTCTTTTCCCCTTTCCTTCAAATCGCAGGCTTCCGTTTATAATTTATTTTCATTCGATGTGGCGCTATAACGACCCTGCAACCGCCATTAAACACGAGTCTATCTCTCGCTCGCCTCGCTCACGCTTTAATTTATGTTATTCCTTATTATTTTTCACCATCAATTGATCAATGCCAACAGGTCCTCTTTGACCAAAATTCATGCGTTGTCGATGGATTAGCACATCATAAATTTCTGGCAAACTTGTATAAAAATGTCATTTTACTCAACTTAATAGTCTACACTTTTTTTTGCCCTCCCTTATGTCACAGTTGGGTTCATTTCCTTTCAGAAATTTCGCCGTCCTATCCAATATGTCTTGCGATCATGAATCATCTGTGTTATTCTTTGCGCACGATAATGCACTTCCGTGTGATTATGTTTTTCAAACAGCGTCACAATTCATTATGTTTTACCATCCAATTTCAATATCAAATGTTTTTCTTTCTTCGCTACGTCGTCTTCTTACAGAAAATTAAAAAGTTTTTTTTTCGTAAATGTTATTTTATATGCTTACTCATTCCTATTCATTCCTCCGAGTACATCTAGATTAGTTTGAAAAATAAGAAAAGAGGAGAAAAAAACATACATAGAAAGGAGAAGTAGAACAAAAGAAGCTTTAAAGCAAGCTTTACTGAATTGCTTTTTTATGTTTATAGCTCATCTTTATTACGAGCAATTTATCCTCATACTCTGTATGGATTAAGAACTTAATAAAAACTGGCAGTCGATTGAAGCTAAAGATATAAATAATCCCCTAGAAACTGCATAATAAGTAGAAATAAATAAAACAAAACCGAAATAATATTTACATTCGCAACAGACTTTCTTGGATACGGATTTGCCTTTTGTTTACTAAATTTTTTAGTTAATTTTATTTAATTAGTCGTCGAAATAAACGTGTTTTTTTTATAAAAAAACATTGGGTTTATTTGGCAATGATATAAAATGATCGTAAAAAAAAATAGGGGTTGAAAAATCAAATAAAAACGTTACATTTTATATTTTTGTTTGCTAATTCCGAACTTTTATTACCTGGAGAAAGAGAAAAGCCATATTTTAATCCGTCACCTGACGGTCATTAAGCCCGGGAAATAAAACTGAATATGAAAAACCCATTTCCAACCCATGTGAACAGCAGAAACGTTTCACACCCCATTCATTTTTACTCTTAAAGAAATAAAACAGCAACATGCTAATTGCATCGTTAAAATGCTTTAAACTCTCTCGCGTACTTCAATTTCAGACTTACGATTCATGTCCAGATTTATGCTCGTTGCTATCGGTTCCGTTAGATTGGTATTGGAAGCTTTGCACGTAAACGTTGCACCAAAATGCTCTCGGCTCAATGCCGGAACTACCAAGTCGTTGCGAACAATTCCCAAAGAGGTCACTTCATAATTGTCGTCCATTAAGGTATCTTCGCGCCACCAAGAAACAGCAGGCGGAGGCCAACCTTAGATCACGAAGAAAATTAAGATAAATATCAAGCGAAACGTCCCTACTCTACAAGTTAATGGACCAATAATTTTTACCTTCTTTGGCTTCGCACGAAATGAAGAGAGTGGAACCCTCGTTGTAAGGCCCCACGATGGATCCGAGCTCTAAACCCCTCTCGTCCAAAATCGAGGGGGGTATGGGTGGAACTGGAAGGGGAGGGAGGAGGGTGAGATAAGTTATGTTTGAAACAAACCCTGTCATTTCGACGCTCGGTTTATTAGTGTCGGGCACCTATAACGGTGAGATTAACGACGAAATATCGCGTGGGTGAACTTCGGAAATCCACTCGACATCGATAGCTGCCTTCGTCGCCCTCTTCCACTTCGTGGATAAGCAAATAAGCAGGATTAGGCTGCGTGCGAAATACCATCCGGTTGCGCACATCGTCTCCCAGTACGTGCTTGCCAGAGTCTAAGGGTTTATCTCGAAGATCCAAACTGCAAAAGCAGAAGCAAGGGACGTATTTTACATCACGACATTTACTGCGGGCTTAAAAGCAACATCGATTCAAGCTGATTACGTGGTCTCGTTTTGAGATTAAAAGTTGATTTCGTTTTACCCCCATATTTTTATGTGTCACATACAACAAGAAAACGAAGAAAGGAAGAAAAGAAAGAAATTTCCAATTACAAATTAGGTTGTATTTCGTGTTCCCCGTTACATCTCAATCTACAGTAGGAAATTGACTATTGATCGGACAAATTTAAAACTCTTCGGTGAAAAATAGGAAATGTTGGATGGAGAGTTTCAAATTTTCCTCCGGTTTTTTTTAAAATTTTATTTCTAAATTTAAAACATTGGAAACTTAATTGGCACACACACGCACACAAGACACAAATGTTATTTAATCATACATTCCTTAATAGAGAGAGAAAGAGGAAAAAGATTTGCTCTTGCCAAGGTGGTGATAATTTTCACTGCGCTACACTTGGCATTCTGCACAAATGATGTACAAATGTGAAACATTTGCATAATGAAAGAATAGAGTTACTTTGTGACTAAATTCACGTCTTTAAACGTAGATAATCATTCAATATGCCTCGATTCTATTTGTATGCAAATTTAGGTAGACCAAAATCTAATTTCTAATTGCTTTAACAGATCTCCTGGTTTACACAAGCTCAAGCAGCTTCACGGTAATGAGTAATGAGTAAACATTCGATACCGCAAGAGAAAAATTTTTTATTTTTGTAAATGAGAAATAGAAAATAGAAAATATAAAGCTGGATTATTCACCTGTAAAACGGACTTCCCGACATTTCTCTGTACCAGAAGATCAAATGAGGTTTATCGTTATCAGTAGGTGGTGTTATGTTGCAAGGTAATTGCGCTTCTCTTTTTAATACGGCAGTCACGTTGACGCCATCCAACATGGCAATGACCTCCCCTGTAGATAAAAAGAAATATAGCGTTAAATTTATACAAATCGTTTACAAAACCAATTCCATTTTTGGTGCAGAAATAGATTCCATTTTATTTGGTTCCAGTGTCATTTATTTCTTTCTTGCCACCTTTTTCTTCCCATGAGGGCTATGATTTGTACCCAGCACATTTTATCGAGATGCGCAAGCCATGTTTGATTTAACGTCTAGACGTTTATGAACTGGGCGACATACACGAGCTCTTCCCTTTTTATGGGGCACTCAAAGGGAAGGGACATCCAAACTCGTCATCTCTCGGCACAACAAAAACAGATAGGGCAACAAGACGGCTTTTCAATTAGAGTCGCTGCCTATTAAACTGACCGCACATCTTGCGGCCCTTGTTGACCTTATTGCTACCAGTTTTCTTGCATCAACAACGCACATAATGAGATGGAAGTCGTTACTGGCAAACCATCGCCATAAACTTATGCAAAATTATAAGAATATAAAGTTTTAACGCTAAAATAAAAACCAACAGAATGTTGTTGGCTTTATACTCCAGTTATCTATTCGAGTGTATTAATGTCAGGAAATTTGTAATTATTAAATTCAATGCACTTTTCGAGGACTGATTGCTATTTAATGACTACCGTACTTGTACACCGATAAACAATTGTCTGTATGTGCTGCATTGCGATTCGTTATCTTCTGTGTCTGTGTGGAAATGGTTCATCTTAAAATTAAAATAATTTCATTTTAAAGTGCTTTGCATCAAAGCCCCAGTGGGAAAGAAGCGCAACAAGAATGTCGAGTATGAAATTCTAACTACGCAGCAGCGCTCTTAATCAGATTACGACTTCGTCCAAGACACTGGACACTGAGTTTGACTAAATGATTTACGAACTAATGAGACACTTAAACATACAGGGTACTACAAGAATTTTTTTTTTTTTTTATAAAATAAAAACAAGTGTAAAAGCTGATAAGTTGGTTGAACTCTCTAAGGTTTACCCATGCTAGAGTTTATTAGATAAGGCTAAAGTGAACACATTATCACCACCATCGTCAAAACTTAAGTATTAAAGATAGAAGGAGGGGAGGAAAGTGAAAAAGAAGAGCTGAAGCAAAGGCACTTTGATGGCATGCACAGATGCAAATAAGGTAACGGCTGTTGGAAAGAGAGGAGACTGGGATACTTATTGGCACAATAACGACATACCCAGCAAGGAGCAAAAGTTTTGCATTCATGAAGAACTAATTTGAATCTGGAATGTTCTCCAGAGAGGGTTCTAATGGACTCGCCGTTTCAAAATGGTGTTAAGAAAGAAGGAACTACGCAGGTGAAAACTGCTAATGACAATAAAAAAAAGGGAAGAAATGCACTTAAATGCCAGTTATTTCGCAACTTTTTGATATTTGATAAAAATTTTCCCCATTTATTTCGTATTTTATTAAAAAAAATAAAATCAAAAAAAGTGAGTGGCAGATAAAATTAAAAATATACATAATTTCTCGAAAACAAATGTTTGGCATCAATACCTGTCAAAAACACTTCTGGAATGGAATTGGTTGTGTGTTAAAAAAAATCAAAAAAATAGTTCCCCTATATGAAAACTTTTAATTAATTTTTATTTTTATTTCTGGGTATATCGGGAAATTCGCTCATACTTTAATGCACACCGCTCTAAAATCAATTTAAAAAATGTTGGAACCGACGAACAGCAGAAACTGACATCTCTACGGTTGTATACGTTATTCCCTGCTGCAAATACTTTTATTAAATCATTATTGTTTTAGAACTGGGGAGGGAACAACTAGAAAAAAAATTTAATTATAATTTTTTTTATTAATAATTTAAATCTCATTAATGCTGTATATTAAAATAGAGTGGAAAATTGAAAATGATTTACTCTGCAACCTTTTCTTGCGATATACAATTTTTTTTTCTATTTTATTTTATTTTTCTTTATTTTTTATTTGGTAATAAGAAAGAAAGTAAAGAGGAGGAGAAAAGCGGTCTAATTGGGTTTAATGGACCAAAAACAGCCAATATGAATAGTCCAACACGCACGACGTATAAAATTGCCAAGTCTCCGTTAACGGTTTCTATCTCTGTGGGAGTGCGGTTTTCATTTTACCAGCCGCTCTTAAGAAACATCTGGCAAAGAAAGTCCTGATATTGCAAGACGTGCACCTATAATTTAGTAAAACTACTCATATTACCCACATACCCATTTTCTAACCATTTGCATAAAGTAATTTAAGAAAAAAACTCAGCTCATGTCTTTTTACCACTTTATTCTGAATGTAAATGTGTCTCGAATTTACACCGTTTTTCAGAAAATCTTTTATACTTGTTTTTACATCATCACATCAGTCAAGATCTGCTATAGAAAAGAACCTGAGTGCCGTTCGACTGTTTTCAACAAAGAAAATGGTAATAAAAGAAATGTTCTCGAGTAGACATTACCGATCCAAATGCAGAAAATCTCTTTCAGTGGTTTTAAGGAAAGAAAATACAAAGTCAGAGCTTGAAAAATTTTGAAACATACATCTACGCTCGAAAACCCTCGAGTGAAATCAATTAGGTCGCTCTTTCATCAGGAACCGTGTGATGTATTATTGGTTTGAGGGAAACATCTGTCAATGGGCAATTTCAAAACTGCTCCAATAAATTTTTATATCAAACGACTGGACTTTTATGGAGTTATAAGTTAAAGTGTGATCTCTCTACAGTGTGATGTAATAGTAAATTAAACTTTTAATGTTGGATAAAAAAAACCTTTTATTTCTTCTTTTCCATTTCCACTGTTTTAAAACTTTGTATTTCTATAGCAGAGGTCGATCGAGTCTATTCTTTACATCATTACATTACTCGTAGATTTGTTCAATTGGTTTAACTTGTAATTACCAAATTTCCTGCTTTACACTCGATTTTGGTCTTTTGCATTCTGTACTGGAAGTTTGGCTAATTAAACAAAATTGTAAACAAGCAGTTTCATCAATGAAGCAATGATTAAAACAAACTGTGAAGTCTTTTGCTCATTTTTTTTGGAAAATTACTTTACTTCACTTCACTGCACAGTTATTATGAAAAGGTCACTTATACACGCGCTCGAGGAGACAACACGTGCAATCTAGCAGTGGCAAATTGCAGTTGGGCTGAATGGGTGTCAAAAAAAGTCTTTTATTCTTGTTAGTATATAGTGTTTGAAAGAAAAGAAGCCAAAAGTTTACACCGTCTTATTAGTGAAGAGGTGCTCGGATAATCCTTTTGCTTTTTCTGATAGACTTTGTTGTTTGAGGTTATTATGGATATGAAAATTCTATTCTTTTAGTAATCAATTTTATGGTATTAATATAATTAGATTGGCTTCTGGGCTTACAGATGCAATTTATTGGGGAAAAGTGACACATTTATAGAACCGATAGCGATATTGACATAAACATTTCCCCTAGGAAAGAAAAGGGAATTTTGAGGATTATTTACTAAGAGGCTTTGGTAACTTTTTATATATAAAAAAATTAATATTTGTTACTCGAAGTAATAGTAAATATCGTCTACTCTGATTAATATCTCATGAGCTATTGAATGAGAGTATTGCAAGTGAATCCAACTATTTTGATATAAAACCTCTTTTACAAGGTAAAATTTGTTTTCTATAGATGAAAATAAAAATTAAACATGTAATTTTATTACTTCCATATTTATTACAATTTTTATTTGAATTTATTTATCATTGTACTTTTATAGTTTGTCCCGAGACGGCACTACCGTCGCAACGTCGTGTCGCGTCTGCGCATTGAGTTAAGAGCTGTCAGCTGATCGGAATGATAGGAAAACCAAAACAACATGTCATAAAAAATGGTAAATTAACCATAACGAAGTCATAAAATATTATTAAATACTCTATACGGTCAATAAACCAACACCAACAACATCGATGGTTTGATGGCGGCGCACAATCCAGCTTCTATTGCTTAATTATGGCGAGTGAGTAGAGTAGTGGTTGTTAGGATTAATTTTTCCCAGCCTACATAATATTAAAAAATATTTTGCTTTCGTTTTAAAGCTTAAAAATTCCTTTCACGCTGTTTGGCTTCTATAATTAAACTTGCGTTCATGTTCACTCTTTTACCATTAATCCTAACGTGTGGCAGACAAGGTTCATATCTTGACATGACCTTTCCCTCCTTCCAGGAAGCGTAGATGACAGCAACATGGAACTGTTATGTGTTGTTGCTTTTTCTGAGACGTATTAATAACTAGTCTTAAGAAAGTTAAAGGATTGTCAAGGTTGATACAGTTTAGAACCACATCAAAGGTTACCGACTTACCGTACATAAGGAAACGGAAATTTCGCCACTACAATTAAATTTTCTCCTCTGCATACATTTCATGATATTTCAAACCTCTTAATAGTATTTAAAAATTAATTTTCGTTTGGTTTTGGTTCTATAAAGGATGAATTTTGACCAAAAAGTAGAAATTTTCTTCACAGATAAGACACTGTAGCGAAGCCAATAAAAGGATTTTAAAATATTGACGCAAAGTTGCAGATAAAAACTTCTCGGGGGAAATCTCAAGTCGGATTTGTCCTTTAATCTACTATTTTATTGTGCATTCTAGTGAAACTGTAAATCAATTACAGTGTTAAAGCCAAATTTTAAATGGAAATGTAAGGCAAAAAAAAATGTTTCAATCTAGCAAGCTCACACAAGTACAAAAAGAATTGCTTATAAAATGTGGAAGAAATTTACATGCTTATTGCTTGTTTGTTTTAGCTTAAAGCGACAGGTTTTGTGCCCTAGAACCCATATCCATACTATCGACAGCACAAAACCAAGAGTGATAATATTATTGCAATATTAGTAGGTTAATTTATGACCATTGACATAAACTATATACATCTGTATTAGATATAGTGACAGCAGAAAGTCTGGAAAATATAATGATTAGAAATGAAACACAACTTACTTGTTAGATATAATAAGTCGAAATTACTTTAATAAATAGAACCAAAGAGACTGTCATACTCTACTAACAACACAAATAAAGACTTAAAGGCTTGCAATGTTTTTTTTGTGTATTTTGACCACGAAATTTCCATAATCCGACTAAATGACACCACTAAAAAAAATGTAGATTGTGGTGATGGAATTAATTAACAAAATATACCGAGTTTTTAATATTCAATTACTTTGCTTAAATTGATTTTAAATTCAATTTCCTATTCTAACCATAATGTGTTCCGTGTATTTTTAAAGCAAATGTTTATTACATGAATTATTTCTCATTGAAATTTTGTGTACATACAGGTTACTGCATCCAGAACCCAGAATCCTTGCTTGAGTTGCTTATGCGCGGGTACCTGCATCAGTTAAGTGAATAACCGGAGATGGAGACTTGGTCGCCATGGCTCTGGGCTATCAATCGTGTGGCAATTTTCTTCTACCACAATACTATACCACGAGCAACAAGTAATGAACCTGACACTGCTTGACTCTCAAGGACACTTATTTATCCTTTTTGCTCATCTTTCCCACATCGCAAGCATAAATAATCCGAGGTAAGAGACGATTTTTTTTCTTTTTAGTTTTATCGGTTTAGTATGCGTGTTAGAGGTTCAAAGGTGAGATAATTTGTGTTTAGAGCGATGAGATTTATGAGAGTCGTCATAATTTACGGAATTTTAAATTGCAATTTTGAAATTAGGGTCAACATTTACGTGATTGGTGAGGTTGAATCATGTGACAAACACGACACAATCTCGGTTGAAAAACGCTTCATTTCAGAAACCTCTGAATGTTAGTGTCGAAAAGCCATAAATCAATCTTTTTGACACTTTGATTAATTCACTTAACCCGATATTTGCCTCTCTCGTTGAGAAGTAACTCCAGACAAAGTCTGAAAACTCATGGATTTTACTTCACGACAACACGGCACTGCAGAGGCACAAATTAAATTACATTTTTACTTGGTTAAAGACTGTTTATTGAAAATACCCAAGTGTTTTTTGGTTTTTGCAATTTGTTTTGGAGTATTGTGTCGGTTGATTGCATAGTGCAAGAAGTCTATGACTCGTTAATGAAATTGTGCATTTGTTATATTATTATTTGGAACGTGAAAACTAGCAACCTCTAGAGGACTGCATCTTCTTAGTTCGTCCGTAATGTGCTGAAATCTAATTAGCGATATTAGGAGAAAACGGCTATACGCATTTGCAGGTAGTAACGTCTTGGAAACAAGGGAAAAAAATTACTTGGCTGTTACGTAGCGACGAAAAATAATAAATTTTACAAATGTAAATAAGTGGAAGGATTTAAAAATAGCTTTGATACCGTGATTTGATTAACCTCGGGGTTTCTGGGAAGTCTTGAGGTGATACGGTGATGAAAATATTTACTTGCAAGATTCTGAAGAAATTTGTTTCATTTATGTTGCGATGGAACTAATTGGACCCGGTGCATTTGACCTTTTGAGGTCGGAATTTAAAAACAGTTGCCAAGTTTTAGTATATTCAGTGACGTTAAAGTTGTATTTCACTTAGAATTCAGTACTAATTAATGTTGCAAGTTAAGTTTTTAGCCGGGATTTTGGAAAAATATCAAATAGTAGCCTTTTTACAGAAGGGTAACAAATACAAAATATTTGGTAACCATTAACAGACAAATTGCCAGAAAATATTGTTCAAGTATTATTTCATAAGCTGTGTTCAATCTATTTTGTTTTTGCTGATTTCAGTGATTTCCACAACCAGAAATGATTCGAAAAAGATGTGCAGAACCACAGTTTTTTGTCACATTGCTTTTTCTGATAACAGTTGACACGAAGGCGGGTCTCGAGTCACTTTCTGGCAGTCGAAATTTATTTTCCATGCAGTTCCATCGCCACCATTTTGAAATCAAGATAGATCAGTACACTAAGAATTTTTTACTGTGATTTTGGAATTGTTTTTAACTACCATTCAACAATTCAACCCATTTTTGAACCTAAGGGACATGTTAGTATTAAAAATTTTATAGTAGCATACATTTTGATTGATTGAGTTACTACATTGTAAACTGTGGTTAGGTTTCGATCAGTTCATTATCAGTCTTAAAGTAGATCAGTTGGTTTTAATTATGTAAAGCTGACATGTTTTTAGCAATCATGCACCTGCTTGATGAACTGTTCAAAGCTAAAATCAGATTTCGTTGTTTTCATACTGTTTGATGATAATAATAGTATTGTTTTTAATTGGTATAACTGAAGATGACCACCTTGGAAGCAGAAACTAGTCTTGATTTATTAAGCAGCCTTTTACATGGAATTTATTCGTGGTTAATGTATTAACTAAATGGTAGTAAAATTTAAAATTCCAATGTCATAGCGAATGGAATGTTTAAGCAGCGTTTGACACATGGTGAGACAGTATAGTAGTCCACTGCCTTCATTCATATGAACGATTGTAAATGGAACATCTGTCGTACTTTTATTCTGACTTTTTGCCAAAAATTGTTCTGCCGCTGTAACAGTAAGTCAAATGGGTTGATAGCGATTTATATGGTTTGCCATGTCAAGGCAGTTCGAACCGAACTGCTTTCCATTTCAGCAGAAAGCGCATGACCCTGAACAATTGAATACAAATTGTGTTAGACCACTGACAGATAGCGAGGTCTTAAAAAGAAACCGTGAAATACTGAATTTTATATCTAACGTCAGACAGAAGTGTGTTTTGCGTGAATTTTATGAGTGCATGCTTAGAAATTAATGATTTTCCCACACATTTTAACATTAAATTTTCACTGGGATTAAAATTTTTGAGGAGATAAAAAATAATATTTTCATTAGCATACGTTTGATGCTTTTCACGAGAATAATTAATTCAACATTTAAAAGAGAATCCATACATGGCGATGATGGCGTGAGGCTAAAAGTTGCTGGTGTGGTGTGATGTTAACGATTATTCGGATGTTGAGAAAAGTACTAGTCGTTGCACATTTGGCATAGGAGTGTTTGGCTGTTTTATGGGATGTTTGTTGCTTTTGTGTTGCATTATTTACTAAGGCGTGGGAGTGGTTAAGTAGTATCCACCAGCTAAATAAAGCAATAAGGTGATACAGTGGTGTTATGTGGAATTCTCGTGGTGTTTGCCATGTTTCTTTTAGTCTAAAGGCCAGTTTACACTCGTGTATGGGTATGACAAGAGCCGATGTAGCACAAGACGTGCAGAGGGATAAAGACGGTCTGCTTTCTCATTGGTATTTTTTCGTGCGAACCATTTTACGCCGCTTTGCTTTGCTTTGCTTTGCATTGCAGCCAAGTTACTTTCACCTTTGTTGTGTTGCACCGATGCTCTGCAGTCGAGTGTGAACCAGCATGGCAGCAACGATTGATTCGAGACACTTTAAATTAGTTCCCACTGTTATCTTAAAGATCTGCACCGAAGTTTCTTTCCAAGTCTAATTCAAAACCTCACTTTTATTCCAACCGATCGTTATAATTAACAATGATTACAAATTCAAATATGTACGTGACTAATTTTTTTTGTTTAAGCTTAGTATACAGCCCTGAGTAAAATTAAATTTTTCAGCTCACGTGAAAAGCATACAAATCGACAAATTATATAAGTTTTGGTAGTCAAAATATTGTGACCATGTAAACGTAGTGTTAGGTTTATTCGCAGCCTGCGTGCTATCACAGACACTACGTTTCACGGGGAGAAGTTTTGGCTTAATTGCAGTGTCGGGGACTTCCGGTTTTATCAAAAAAATGTAACTAATAGAATCTTTGCGCTGGTGCAACTTTTAAGACTAATCTTATCTTATGGCTATTCCATTAACATGGCCATAAGTTATAAATCATAAGATCCGTAAGTGTTATAAGATGCACCTAACCTACTCATTCTACAGTATCAACCTAAGACTCAAAAATTTGACATTAGGGACTTTGCGCTGGTATAACTTATAAGACTTATCTTACGACTTATGACTTAAGATCATGTAAGTCATAAATCATTAAATAAGTCAAGTTGCATCCCTATTTACAGTTTCTGACAAAACCGG
>JAQFZO010000863.1:0-19896 GCA_034695885.1 Geophilus flavus | reverse complement strand
TAAATTAGATCTTAATTTCGGACGAGTGACTTCGGCTTCTCTGCTCGACACCAGCCTATTTGTTGACTGAAACCCGACTCTAATCACCCAAAATCGAAAAATTTCACTCTTTTGTATTCATCTCAGTAACTATTACGGATAGTATAACTTACAGTAAATCTGAAAGACGCATTGAATATTCCTCATATTTTTTCACTTCTTATGCGAGTATTTTCCGAGCTCTGAACGTCGTAATAAAGGAGCAGAAATCGAGTCGTGAGTTGCAAAGACTGGGCTAAAAATGTATTAATTGCTCTGGATAAAGTAACAGAGTGAAATTCGTGGATAAAGAAATGACGGTGATGCTGCATGATGGTTATAGAGGATTTCTGAAAGATTAAACAGTAAATGATGGACATCAAAACAGGCTAGAAAACAAAAAGTAAATGTGAGATGCCCTGATAGCATCAATCACACGTCAGGACCGTCTTCAACTGCTGACGTCTGCAGTACTGTGTCTCAATCTCAGAAATCCATCGTGTAGTCATAGATTCGATGTATTCGAATGAAACGGTCGGGTACCGATAAAGACGTCAAGGCCTTTAGGTTCACTACATCCTCGAAGTCAATTGAAACCTATTCCACGTACTGACCAATATATCCTAATAGATGGCGAATAGAATCCATAAATGGCAAACTTTGAGACTCATATTGTAGGAGCATATACAATACCAATTTAAAAATCGTTATAAATCGAGCAGAAAGCACAGGAAAGCCACCTTCTGCGAAGCTGTTTTGCTGGAAAGTATTACACAGAGTAAATGGGCACTTACGCTTGCGCATCGCGCTGGTCTTGAGGCGTAATTTCCCGATCCAACTTTTTGATTTTTAAGTGGTACGCATGCGAATTTTTAAAAATAGATGAAGTTCCCCGCACCGATCTAAAGGTTTTGGCTCACGCTAGTACTGTAATGCTTCAGTATGGAACTGTGATCCTAAGTCCGAACAATTTTCAAAGTATTCAAACTTTTAACACTCAATTCACTGAACTTAATCATGAATAGACATTTATTGATTGATTGCAATATCACATAGTACGAGTAGAGTGATTAAAATTTATAACACATACGTATTATTCAGTTTCAAGTTGAACACAAACAGTAATAAAAGTTATGGCAAGAGGAAACTTTACATAGCAAGATGAAAATAAAAAATTTTATTTTTACTATTATTTTAACGGAATTAAATGGCTGAGAGTGCAAATTGTAAATTCAAAGCTACTTCAATTAGCGATTCCGTTTCCTGACAAGTCTGAGCAATCACAAAACATAGAGATTCGATTTAGTTCTGGTTGGTTTCTGGTTCCAATGGATACCACGCAGTGGTCGCTTTGGACAGATCGAGAAGTGAAAGATCCACATACGTCTGCAAAGAATAATTCCGAATAAATAATTGCGAACGTACAATAATTCTTCAATAGCAAATATAAAGTACCTGTCCGAGAACGGATGTCTTGGAAAACACTGACGAGCTCCTGTTGTTAACAGTAACCAACAGTTGGAAATGTTGTAAATCGTTCTGACTTATTGCATATTCGAAACTGTGGGTAAAACACACAAAAAAAAATCAATATCGGCAATCTTTGTAATTTGTAATTTTGTAATTACGTTTCATCATAAACAGGATTACAGGTATTCTTGAGGACTTGAGTTTTGCGTTTACTATCTCGACTTTTATCTGGTTGTAAATATAATTTCACGTAGGGATCCGGAGGTTCACCTTCCAATTGTGGCAAATCCCTATCGAGAAAATTAAATTTTTTAAATACTGTTTTTTTTTTATCTGTTCCTAGAGTTACGGTAACGAGTTCAACTTACATGACTTTATGGATCACAATAACAAGAAGCGTTCTCTGCTGACTGTACCGAAACGTAAGTTGAATTTTGCCAACACCAAACCCACTGACTGCACTTTCGTTCGACGGTGAGGAATTTCTGAATAATAAAAAGAAAAATACAATTAGTTCAACGAGTCACTCATCAGATGGTTCTTAAAACCATCAAAATTTGTACCTTTTGCAAATGAGAGTAAGAAAAGAGCATGGAAGAAGAAAGGTTTATAGAAAAAAGCAAGTTTAGTGGTATTCGAAATTAATTTATTTTTCTCAATTTAAAATAAACAATGAAAATTTTTAAGAAAAGAGAAGAGAAATTCACGACTCTCGCCCATTACATCAAAAGTTATCTTACATTTTACGATGACGTAAGTTATCATTATCCTTTACGTCTGCCGAATCGGAAAGATCGGTCCTGTTTTCCAGGATCGAGTCAGGTGGTGAAGGTGGGGTTTCGTGTTGTTGGTTAGTATCGGTTGTGTTATCACGTGCAGGAGTTGTGCGCGCAGAATTCGCGGGACTGTCTGATCCGGATCTTGGGCGATTGGCGGCTGTGTCAGATTGATATTCTGCTCGAATGTCCATCGGAACGGTGACACCGGACTTCAAAATCTGAAAATTTTCATCCAAAATTAAATTCAAAAATAAAAATTATTTTTTTTCAGTTTTACCCGTAGTTTTAAAGTCAAGTAAATTTTGCTTTGTGGGCCTGAGCCTTTTAAATTGAAGGGACGGGTAACTTCTAAATGATCCATATGGAGAAGACTGCCAATAGCATAGGTCATGTGGCCCAAACTTTTTTGACTCCTGCTGTCTAAAACTTCAACATTCAAATCTTGAACTTCAGGGTTACAAACGTTAAAAGAAAATCCTTCTTCCCAAATTGGATCCAACGTCATCCTCTGTGCAATGGACTCGAATTTTTGAGACCCGATCGTCATCCTTACGAAAGGATTTGGCTCCACAGGTGCCTTAGAGGGCATCTGGAAAAAATAAAACATTTGTAAGAGTTTTCTACTTCATAGTTTTTAATACTTTATTTCTTACTGGTAAACTCTTAGCACTGTCTACGTAGGCCAATAACACGGCTGTGGATAAACCCAATTCTTTCATCTGTTCTAATTCTTTCTGTTGCTGTAATCAAAGTGAAAATTTCCAAATTAAGTTTTAAAAATCACACGAGAAATGTAAAAATTCAAAATTACGTCTCCCAAATCCAGCGGGTCCAAACTCAGTCCAAGCCAATAGAGTTTCAAGTGAACTTGACCAGTTTTAGCTTCTTCCAAAGGAATCCACTGTCACAAAAATCGTCAATTAAAAAATTTTATCATTTTTAAAAAAAAAAATTTATGTTAAAGCCAAGTACACACCTACTGTTTTTCATGTGAAATCTGTACAATTAAGTGAAAAAAATGCACTTTACCCGTTAATTTTACTCAGCTCTACACAGCTAAGCTGTTTTTCACATTAAAAAATTCCACTTAGTGTCAAAAAACACGTGGCGTAAAATCAAGACACTTCTTTTCAAGTGAAGAATTTTTCACGTGAGCTGAAAAATTTCATTTCATTCAGGTGTGTACTGGGCTTTAAGGTTCAGATTAAATTCATGTAACTCAACTGTCTCTGTGTTGCCTTTGGAAGCAATTCTTTGAATATCAACACTGAGTCTGTGTAAAAAAATTAAAATAATAAAACAGTAATTTATAAATTAATAAATAAAAAAAAATAAATAAAAATCGCAAAGCAAAAAAGCAAGCCTCACATGAATGCATCAAAAACGAATGAAATATGATAAAGGTGGAAATATTTCTATAAAGAATTTGATGATCGATCATGCACTTCGCATTCTCACTATTAAAAAATAACGTGTTGAAATTTTAAAAACTCCATGCAACGATAATATATGAAATTAATTAACTAACTAACTAACTAAAGACTACCGAGTTATTAATTAAAGATTTGATAGTAAAGAGGGTTCTGGTGTGGATTTTACGTATGTCCATGAATCCATTCTTCATAATTTAATTTTTTACCTTCCAAGAAAATCATCTTTATTGCCCTGGTCTTTGTCATAAAACACCATCTCTACATTCTGACCCCGTAATTGGTCAACCACAGCCTGTAGATAAAATATACATAAACAATTGCATAATTTATGAACACAGAAATACTATTCCATGTGTATTGTGTAGTACTAAACAAATTACGTCCAAATATTACTAATAATAAAACACAAATCTAAATAAATGCAACTGTCAAGCTATTCTAACAAAATTTTACAATTCATTCTACAGGAGCAATGACAAATCAACGATTACTATACTTCTTGCATAAAAATTACACAATTTTACTATTTACACACAACACAAGTCATGCTGCGTAATTACTAATTAGTTTCCTGTGTAATGATTCGTCATTGCAGGACATAAGACAAAGATAAGGCGCTTTACAATGACCTTTTTATTTTATTTGCTTCCTGTACTGGAATTTTTAATTTACTTTTATTTGATTTGATTTGATAATGTAATTGTAGAATGGACGGATCCAGGAATTCTTCCTGGCCGGGGGCGATTTTGAAAAATTTTCCGAAAGTGTGAAACGAGGGTAGCTCAAATCCAAAAAATTTGATTTTTAAAATCTCATCTCCCATACGATTTTGAAAATTTTTGTGATGATTTTGGAACAGTTTTTTTTTGCGGATTTTGAATGATTTTGCCCCTACCACCCTCTCCCTGGATCCTCTGGATTGTAGATCCCGTTTGTAAATCTGACCTTGCCATTCGAAGTAATCTTCCATTTATATACGACCCACATCCTATGATTGTGTGTCAAAAAATTGCCGATTTATTATACGGAAAAATTACGTAAAACATTATCAGCTGATTCATATTCTTGTTCCTTTGCTGTAAACACATTAAAAAAACACTTCTCCTTTTCCTGGTTGTGTACTATCAGCTTTAAATCTATTTATGCTTTATCAGACAATGCAAGTTGCATGGAAAAATGTTTTTATCAGTCGACAGATCTTAGTAATCATCCTCAAAACTCCCAATTAAAACTCCCAATTAATTTATCACTGGAAAAAATAATCCTTTAGCTGGAAGTTTATTAATTAGAAAAAGTAGCAGCAGACGATCACAGAGCATAGAATATTTATAAGTGAATAAAATATTTATATAGAGCAAAAAAATCCCAAAAAATACACCTGGGACTGGATTAATTACCTCCCTAAAGGTTCGTCATCGCTGCCCTGATCTTTGTCAAATAATGTCAAAATTACGCTCTGACCCGCCAAACAATCAACAAGTGCCTGTCAAAATACAATTAATAACCAACAGGATGCACAAACGGTGTCAAACGTACAGATGGATGCAAAATTAAGTGTAAAAATTAGTAAAATTTTAATATATACCTCGCAGTAGAATTCCCAAACAGGATTTACAGTGTTGTTGATGGTTTTCGTTCTGAATTCCTGCGCTCCGACTGTTCCAGGAAGAATCATTGTGAATGTGATTTACAATTAAATTACCTTTTTCAACCTGTGATTATGCCGTATGGATCCGATTTTCCAAATCCCAGCACAACGTCTTTCCTCATCAGATCCTTGGCCTCTATGACGTTTATTCTTATGACACCCTATAGCAAATTTTGTTGTTAAATCGGTCATGGTCTTTCATCGACATTTAGAACACTTACGGCTGGTTCCGTAAAGCGTAAAACTTTGTTTGGCACGCTGTCACTCAGTTTTATAGTTAATTTGTTTGGTAAAACCATTATGCTTGCAATTTGTTCGGCGACTATTTTGCGAAGCATCTCGCTGAAAAATAAAAAGTGAAAAAATTAAATATAAAAATTTTTTTTTTGTGCTTTTATTTTTATTTTACCTTATACCAGGAAGATCGAGAACATCGGCCAAATTTGTTAAATTAAAATCGATTATCTGCACGATTAAAAAAAAATAATAAAATTAATTTTTTATTGTTATTATTAAAAAATTCTATAAATACTTACAGGTGTATTTAAGAAGAACACTTGCATGCCACCAATTAAGGGAATTTCGTCTATCAAAGGTTTAAAAATGACACGAAGAGTTCCATGAAGCTGCAAATCGCGAACTCCGGCTTTTAATTTACTCACAAATATTTGAATATCGCAGTCACCCGCATAGCTGAGATAAAAGTAAGCGAGATAAAAATAAGAATTTATTTATGTCTGCAATAAATAAAGTCGTTAACACTCACAAAATTTCTATGTCCATAATAATTTCGTGTCTCGATACTTGTTCTCTGTAAACTTTAACACCGCCGACTCGTATTGGCTGTAATAAAAGATGGAATTAAATTGTACAATAAAGCTCACGTTCAGAAAAGAAGTTGACCTTTACTATTCCTTATTGATGAATAATAATAACACAAATTACATAATAAAAACTTACAATTTCTCCAAGGTCAATTTTGTCAAATTTAAAGTTGCCAAATTTTGTTGTTTGTTTCACAGTATCCCTCATCGTCGGCTCAATGTGTTGAGTCAAAAAATTTTTGATGTAATGACCAACATTGGGCCAAAGTTGATGGAAAATCTAAAAATAAAATAATATTTAAATTTTATATACTGTATATATATATTTTTTATTAATTTAAATTTAATTTACCTTGTTAACCCATTCCGCGCGTTCAGTATCGGGGAAATAAACCTTTAAACGAAATAAAAAATTAAAGAAAATCGATCGAGATAAAATAAAGTATAAAAATCAACAACTAAATTGAAGCAAAAATCAATACAAAGTAAATTCAATTTGGACCGCAGCCAAAATTACTTTGCACAAGTGCTGTCACCTAAAAACATGTTTTGTGAAGTCATTTATGGGAAAATGTATATTTAGCCGCAAAACCTCATTTTTTTCCCTCCTCATTAAATTAGGTTACTTACCCATGATGGCAAATCCTCAACCCGTGCTAATATGCTTGCTTTTTCATTGATCGATGCCTGTTTTGCGATGCCGAGTTTGAAGGTCCGTTCTTTTTGAAATTTCTCCCGCAGTACGAAAACAAGAAGTGCGACGAAAATCCACGCTCCGCTGAATCGATAATATCCCATAAAATATACGAGTGCCACGGCCAAAAACGTTTTTGCACTTTTAACTGTTAAATCCACGAAACTCGTATCAATTGTGCGAACCGAAGCTGTTGTTGAGCCGCCGGGTGCTTCTGTGGGTAATCGCACGGGTGTAGAATCTCTTGAACTGCTTGTCATTTTGGATCAGATGAATTGAAGTGTGTTGCTTTAAGTAGACTGAAAATTTTGGGCGGAGTCCACTTTAAGTTACTACGACATCATTCTAAAATTCATTTTAAAAGCTGTAAATTGACTGATGCATCAATAAATTAATGCAAAAAGTTAAATGTCATAATTTCTGGCGTCTCAGACGCTGTTATCCTTAATTGGTAGTTGTTTACGTCGATCCGAACTGCTGATTAATAGCGTCTTCGGACCATCGTCATGATCCTGACTCGTCTGCTCATGCTGCAATGCCTTCAATATGTTCAATGCGGTACTATTGTCCCAATTTCAAGGTTATCGCTAAAACATAGAAAAAATATTATTAAACGGTGTTAATAAATTTTAAAATTATTTTAAATGTAATAAAAATTCCATTTATCACGATTAATTAACGATCTTAATTTATTTCCTCACTTATGTTTCATCAATTCCAACACAGATGGCGTTAATCGTTTCACATGAGTCACGTCACGACGTTGATACACTCGGTGGTCGTAGCAACCGGAGTTTAGATTTTTCCCTTCCCTTTAATTTCTGTTTTTAATTTTTATTTTTTATCTTCCGGATGAATAGAATCCTTGAACGTGTCGTCGCACACGTATTGGGTCATTAAATAATTTATAAAACTGACGCAATCCGAAAACCACTGTTGACATTTATGTGACTATGCAGTGATCTGATCAAATCTCGAGCTCATCAGAAGGTTGCCCTTTAATCGAGGTAGGTGTCACGAAAACTAATGCGGTGATTACAAAATTCCTTACAGAAACTCGGGATGGTTTAAGTCCATTTCCTCACTGGAGCTGTTAGTAATTACTCAGTGTAATCAGCTGTTTTTCATTCCTTCTTTTGTTTATACGCTTAATGGGGGCACTATTTGTGTTTTAAGTCAAGGCCGATCAGGTGTTCGATAATTACCATGTTTTAAAGATAAAATTAATTTTTTTTATACAGATTTATTCAGTATGCAGACATGTCTCAACCCAATTCCAACCTGAGTCCACCGAGTCCGTTTATAGATTCCCCCGATTCTGAATTCGATGAATTGCAGTTCCCAGAAGCGAGTCATGAGTCGGACACGGAAGACGGAAAAGGTAAAAATTATTTGTGATAAAATTTAATTTTTTTGTTTATGAAATATTTAAAAAACAAATTTTTTTTAAAAATTCCAGATGAACTTTCGTTGCCTTTCATTAGTCTCTACGAAGGGCAAAGTCCAACAAACAAATTACACCGTCCAATTTTTCTTCCAAATACAAAAATATCTGTGGAAATTGTCGATGTGTTTCGAGTTGGGACTAATTTGCTAAACCCGTATTTGTAAGAAATATTTTCACTTATTTATTTCCCTATTCCTTCATCTGTACATTTCCTTGTATTATACAAACAATAAATTGAGTTTATTTTGTTTTTGTAATTAATTGCTGTTGTTGTTTGTGAAAGTTAATTAATTGAAAAAAAAAAACTTACATTTTTTTGGAATATTTCGAGTAGATATGTTATTAAGTTGACTCACGGCAGTTATCAGTGGATCATCCGAAGAAGATACCGACATTTCCAACATCTGCACAATCAATTGGGAGTTTACTACGCTTCTCTGCGACTTCCCATACCTATAAAAAAGTAAAAAATATTATTACTATTTACTGAGTGAATGTTAAATCTAATGAAATAATGTTTCATTATCACGCAGCCTCAAAGAAAGAAGAAAAACATTGAAACTCAATCAGATTAGCACACGGCGTAGACCTCGATTTCCTCAAAGACCCGATGCGTTAATCGGTGCCGACTCACTAGCTCGGAGAAGTGTAAATAATGTTTACGTAAAATGAATAAAAACCTGGTTTAATTTATTTTTTAAAAATTACAGAAACAATTAGAGGAATACTTGCAAACTTTACTAAGTATTCCACTTTACCGGACACATTCGGACACAGTAAATCTTATGTGATTTTTATTTTTCAATGAAAGTAAATTGAATAATTCTTTTCAGTTATCGTTTTTGGAAGTGAGCCGGTATTCGTTTGTCGATGGCCTTGGTGAAAAAATGAAGGAAGGAATGGTAAAGAAACGAGCGGGAGGACATCGTATCGTGACTGGATGGAAATTTTTATGCTACAGGTGCAAAAATTTCTGTAGTCGATATTCAGATCGTTGGTTACTCATCAAAGACACTTACATCGCTTACGTGCATCCTCAAACTGGCCGTGTTCATTTTGTTATTTTATTAGACCAAGGTTTTGATATTCAAACTGGTATTTATCATACGGGAATTAAAAATGGCATTTTAATTAGTAATTTGACGAGGTAAAGTCAACAAGATCATGAAATTATTATTATTTTTTTTTTAAATAATTGTTTTTTGTACTTAGGCGTTTGCTTATTAAGGGATTTTCCGGACGAAGTACCAAAGAATGGTACGACCAAATCGTAGATATATCCAAAGAAAGTGGTCGTGAATTCACCCAGGTGAATCGATTTAATTCGTTCGCGCCAGTTCGCAAGGACACTGAAGTTTGTCTGTGAGTGAAGCATGTAAATTTAACTGGGTGGTTTTTACCTTTTTATAAAAATAATTATTTTTCAGGTTTGTCGACGGTTCGGGATATTTCGAGGCGATTGCCGATGCGCTTGAATCAGCCAAACAAGAGATCTTCATCACTGATTGGATGCTCAGTCCCGAAATATTTCTCAAACGTCCGATATTAGAGGGGCAGAAATGGCGACTCGATAAAATCCTGGAAAGAAAAGCAGTAAATATTGAAAATAAAATTTTTAAAATGTTAATTAAATGCTAATCGCAGTTTATCGCAGAAAGAAGGCGTGAAAATTTACGTTTTGCTTTACAAAGAAGTGGAATTAGCATTGGGTATCAACAGTCTTTACAGTAAACAAAGACTCGTAGAAAAACATCCGCAAAATATCAAAGTATTCGACATTTAAATTCATTTAAATTCTCCCAGAAATTTTTTTATATGAAAAATCAATTCTTGCAGGTATTAAGACACCCGGATGTAGCTCACGGCACCTTGTTATGGGCGCATCACGAGAAAATAGTCGTCATAGACCAAACCTACGCCTTTTTGGGAGGCCTTGATTTGTGTTACGGCCGATGGGATACCCACGAGCACCGATTGGTGGATTTAGGCGGTGTAATTCGCCAAAGATGTCCCTTGCAACCGGGCAGTGTTCCAAAGACTTCGAGCACTCCAAACATCCCTGGGTTTGGTGCTTTCGCTGTTTTCCACTTGGCTCAAGCCACGCACAATTTATCGACGACTCCGCTCAAGAATCCTAATGCTTCGCAAACGCGTTCTGCATCATTGCACGATATTGAAACGAATGGAAGTCGCACCAATCAGACGAGCCGGAGTCTTCTGCTTCCCGCTTCGGCTACGGGCAGTCCCCATCTTGATCGGGCTAATTCCAACATATCAAACTGCGATTCCAGTTCTGATTTGAGTGATTCTGCTAGGGATGAACCGGATTCAAAATTAAAAGTGGGAGATTTAATAAAAATTATTGCTAAATTCAAGTCAATTTAATTTTTTTTCTTTCTAGATACGTCTGCGTAAAATTCGTCGACATAAGCGAAATAAATCGTTGGATAATGACGAAATATTAGGAAAGAAATCAAAGATTAATCAGTAATGTTTAATTTCTATCATCTTTACATCATTTTATAATTTATAATGTTTTTTTTTGTGTTTTTAGGGCGTCGGTTAAGTGTATTGACGAGCACGCTGACGTAGGAGGCACGAAACTGTGGGTGGGGAAAGATTACACCAATTTTATCGTCCAAGATTTTGTAAGCTTAGATATGCCATTTCAAGGTAATTTAAATCATCTTCAATCAATAGTTCAATACCCACTCACATTAACTGGTATTTTCTTTCTAGATTTGGTTGACAGGACTAAAACTCCTCGTATGCCATGGCACGATATCGGAATCATGGTACATGGAAAAGCTGGTCGTGACGTTGCTCGTCATTTTATTCAACGATGGAATTTTACTAAAGTGAAATATAAATTCAATACGAAAACATTTCACCTGATAGTTTTCATAGTTGATTAATAATTGCCTTTAAATTAAATAAATATAGAGCGAAAAAGCTAAAGAACACCCGTCCTATCCTTGGCTACTACCAAAAAGCTACTCAGACTTAAACGACGTTCCCTCTCTAACTCAATTTCAGACGAATACCCTTAATTGCCAGGTTCTATTAAATTAAATTAAATTTAAAAAAACTCAAATTACCATTTAAAAATAACATTAATAATCAAAATTCAATTTTCCAGGTACTCAGAAGCATAGGCACTTGGTCAGCAGGAGTGAAATTAACCGAGCACTCCATTCACGATGCCTATATCGATGCAATCGAAAATGCAAAACATTTTGTCTATATCGAAGTATGAAACATCAACAAATCACCAACTTATTCCTTGAGTTAAAACAATTTTCTTTTCACAGAACCAATTTTTTATAACCCAAGCCGCGGGAAATAGAGACGTTTGCAATAAAATCGGGGATGCGCTCTACCATCGCATCGTTCGCGCGCACAAGTAAAGAAATGAATCGTTAAAATCAATTAATATTTTTTTTAAATGTATAAATTTAAATGATTTGTAGAAAGGGAACATTATTTCGGGTATACGTTGTGCTTCCATTACTACCAGCATTCGAAGGAGAGTTTGGCACAGCACGAGGAGCAGCGATTCAGGCAATAACGCACTGGAATTACGCATCGATATGTCGCGGACCCAATTCGTTGATGGGCAGATTGCGAGTAGTCGTTGGCGATCCAACTCCTTACATCACATTTTACGGACTGAGGAATTGTGGAGTTTTATTCGACGATTTGGTATAGTATTTACTAACGTAGCAAATTATCCAAATAACTAAATCATATTTTTACTTCTAGGTGTCCGAATTAGTCTACGTCCATAGTAAATTATTAATAGTCGACGACGTGAAAGCGATAATCGGATCTGCCAACATCAACGATAGAAGCATGATAGGAAGAAGGGACAGTGAAATTGCTGTGATAGTCGAAGACACTGATATGCAAATCTCCAAAATGGGTGGACAGGAAGTCGCCGTCGGGAAGGTCGTGAGTCAACTTAGACAACGTATATTCAGGTCGACCGACTTAACCTTGGAAATATTTATTTTAAATTATAATTTTATTGAATTTTATTTTTTTTTTCCTATAGGGAATTCTTGGGAATGGTCAACGACACTGACAATTCTAAGGATATCGACATAACCGATCCAATAAGTGATACTTTTTTCAAGGATGTTTGGTTAAAAATTTCTTCACTCAACACCGCTATTTTCGAAAAAGTAATTTTTTGAATTCTACAATTGGAGAAGTAAAGATTGATGTTTTATTTCGTTACGTTTCAGGTTTTTACTTGTATACCGACTGATTTGGTTCACTCGTTTTCGGAATTGAAGTCGTACCAAGCGCAAATGCCTCTTTACGTGTCCGATCGAAAATTTGCTGAAGAACTGATCGGGCGAATTCGTGGTTTATTAGTTTTATTCCCACTTCAGTTTTTATGCAATGAAAGTCTAACTCCTGCACCTGGAACTAAGGAAGCTCTGATGCCAACTTCACTTTGGGTGTGAACAAAAATAAATACATATGTTTATTCATCAAGCTTTTTATTTAAGTTTTAAATTTTTAAATTTTCTTTTGCAAGTTCAATTTTTTATAGCTATATACATTTACATAACTTTATATATTTTGTTGTGTTATATGAAAGTTGTGAAACGAAATGAATGATATTTTTTTAAAATCAATTTTATTATATTGCAAAAAATATTGAAGGAAAATAATAAAATTTGTTTCTTTGCAATACCAACATTGTTGAAGTTAAATCACGTACCCACAATGCCCCAGGCTCTGAAGAAGCCTAAACACGGATTTCTGAACTTATTTATCTCGTCCTGATTTCACCAAAACTAAAATGGAATTCACCGGAGGAGATGGTGATTCCCCGGAAGAAGAATATTTGACGCCTTATAGATGGAAAGACATAGTAATACCGCCCAAGAGTAGTGGAAACTGTCCATCTAGAAATTTCCTCGAAATATAGAATTCTTTTAAACAGCAACAACAAACTTTTTAAAAGATCCTTTGTAAAACTTGTCGGTTTTAAAAATTTTATCCTTAACTCACAAACAGCACATCATTTGGTTACGATTGCCACAGACGGGCAAACATCCAAATGATCGATAAAGACACGGTGGTGTTTGCTTCTGGAAACTTTATTCATTTATTCGACGTAAACACCAGAGAGAAAAGATATTTGCGATGTGTCGGTGGTAAAGGCATCGGTCACATAACAGTAAGTTCACGTACTGTATAGTAATTCGATGAAATTTCGGTTTTTAAAATAAATTATGAGAATTATCGTAGTGAAACCTTTACTACGATGCACAGACAGGTGAAAAATAGTTGCATCTAATATTTTATGGTCATAGCAGCTTGGCTGTAAAGCTCAGTACTCATAACTTTTGGCTGACCATGAAACTTGTGCCCAGAATTGTCTATATTCACCAATCACCTCAATGCTCCACTTGTTAGTCTGTTGGTAAGATCATGCCTCAGACTGATGGTAAGTTACTACTGACTGAAAGTTACAGAAAGTTTGGCACAGAAAAATTAAAAATTTTTTTGTGGTTCCGATCCCACAGAAAGTCGACGGTATTTTCTCTGTTAACACGCTTACGACACAGACTTTCCAGGTACTGAATGTGTTAGAACTTTTGTGTGTAACAAATTATTCTGTGGGCAAATTAGTCATGCTGTGAGTACTAATCCTCTTACACAAAAAATCAACAAGTGTTAGATTTGGACGGAACAAAACTTATCAATTGATTATTGGTGATTTTGCTGGGCAGAATTGTATAAGAATAACATGGTTTTCTGCCCAGGCTGCACATTCAATGATGTTGTATCTTTTTATATAAAGGTTAAGGGGACTTTTCAGGACATGATGTAGTGTAAAGTCCCTGAATTTCAGGTCCGGAATTTCTTCAATTATCTTCACAAAGTTGAAAAGTCTCAAATGTGCCATAATAAATTGGTAAGGAATTATTGATGTTATGAAACGAGATGGTATAGGAATCTGCCATAAAACTCGAGTTTCCAAGTGTTTTTCTCCCATACACATCAAAATTTGTGTGTTACAGCCAAGCTATGACCATAAAATTTTAGGTGCAGCTATTTTTCACTTTTCTGTTCATTGTAGAGAAGTTCTTTTAAAAACAAACCCGAAATTTTACCCCATTTCAAAGTTTTGTTGCACACTGTACACCCTGCTATGAAAATGAATTATTGAAAACAGAATCATGGCTTTGAGTTTAAATCGAAAAATTCAAACTTTTGCTCACTCTAAATAAAATATTTATTAATGCAGTCTTGTAGTACACTAAAAATGCTACAATTTAAAACAAAAATAGCAATCCTAAGTGGATTAGTCACTTAGATACTGTATGGGCACTTGAAATGAGAAATGTGTTGACATGAAATTTGAATACTGCAAATCTGTGACATGAAAATAGAATATTCTACTTCTAATTTGGCTTTAATCACTGCACAATGCTTCTGCACATTGATTTAACTAAAGTAAACACAGTTCTTTGCTATGCCAATTCCTCATTTAGAGATTTACAAACTTGTGACAATAGTTTGGAGATCGAGTGACAAGGAACAGACATTTACAAGTATTCTTTGAAATTACTCAACCTGGTCAAGTCGATGCTCTTCTTTCTATTAAAACAAATTTCTCACTGCTTTTTCTTTTAAATTGCACCAATATACTACATGACTACATTAATAAATATTTTCTTTAGAGTGAGCAAGGTTTTGAATTTTTCGATGTGTACACTAGTGTATACAATACAGTTGTAGTACGTACTTAGAAAAAACAAATGAAATGAAAATCTTTTTCAGCTTCATCCAAAACACGAATATTTTGCTGTTGCTGAAAAAGGGCTCGATCCAAAGATTCACATTTACAACTGCAGTACTTTGGAGATAGTGAGGATTCTTCAAGGAGGAGCTGACAGTGGTTACGCCTTCGCGACCTTTAGGTAATACGGCAAATGTTTTGTTTCATATACAGTAGATACAATTTCACAATTTTGTCGTCTCGTTTTTAAGTCCCGATGGTATAATGTTGGCATCACTGGGTATCGAACCCGATTACACGCTCACAGTGTGGAATTGGAGACAGGAAATAATCATACTGCGATCTAGTGCGTCTTATAACGATGTGTATGTCGTGGCCTTTTCACAGTTTACTCCTGGGTTTTTGACCACTGGTGGAATCGGGCACATCAAGTGAGGAATTTTCGTTTCTGGAGATTTTTAAACACTGAAATTTGGTCATTAGGTTTTGGAAAATGGCCAAAACCTTCACGGGGCTTAAACTTCAGGGAATACTTGGGCGTTTCGGACGTACCGAAGTGTCGTCGATAGAGGGTGTGATTCAGTTTCCAGATGGAAAGGTAAATAAAAATTTGTTCTGTGAAGTAATGCACTTAGAATCCCTTTTTTTAAGGTTTTGTCTGGAAGCGAATGGGGGAATATGTTGATTTGGGATGCGGATTTGATCAAGGTGGAACTGATTCGTCGAATGGGAAAATTTTGCCATACTGCTCCCATAGTTCAGTTTTTATTCGAGGAGGGAGAAATTCTGAGTGTTGGTTACGATGGATTCATCAAAGTAATGATTGAGTTACAGTACATCCACGACAAAAATATAGCCTCGGGAGTCAAATACGATAAAAATAATCACTCCTAACGGTGATAGCTTGCCTGCAACACATAAAAATTAAAAAAATTTAAATTTATAAATTTAAATTAGGGGCAAAAAATTATAGCCTCGAGGAAACAAACATTTCAAAACTCAATACTTCCTAGTGATTACGTTGCAGTTTAAATCAGTTTGAAATGTTGATTTTGTTTTCTGTCTATGGCATTTTTGAGTTCATCTAGTTTGCAAATATAATTAAAGCAATTTGACTCTTTTTTGATTCTCATCAGACAAGCTATCAGCATAAAAATATAGATGAAGCTATTTTTTACCTTCCTGATTATCGTAGTGAAGGTTTTATTACAATAACACTTTTTTTTTATGGTTAAAAAAAAATCAAAATTTGACCCCTGTATTTTTGTCATGGACTGTACTTCAGTGAGTCGTTTCTTTCGTATACAATACTCCGATGATTTCTTTTTATTATTAAATTTTAGGTATGGCAATTTGAAATCCTCGACGCAGCCGACAGCAAAGATGGGAAACAATACTTCGAAGTGGAACCATTGAACGAACTCCGCGTGGGTCAGGACGTCCGATTGATGTACGTGGTCAAGTCGTTGAACGCATTAACACCCAATACTTGGTTCGCGCAAGTGAGAAAATCAAAAATTTATGGGATTAAAAGCAACCCAAAATAAAACTTCCAACTTTCAACGACTCAGGACTACAATGGCGGAATTTGGAAATTAGATTTTTCCTTCAGTCACACGAGTAAAACACCCGAAAAAGTCTTCACCTGTCACTCGGGTGCCATCAAGAGCATGGACATCAGTCCGATATCACACTTGATCGCAACCACCGGTGATGACGGTACTGTGCGTCTTTACGACTTACTGGATAAATCGTTGTTGTGCGAGAAAAAATTCATGAACAGCGGGACTGCCGTGACTTGGTTTCCCAAAGAAGTAAAATTTTAAAATAACTTCTCTATACTGAACTGTATTAATTGATATTACAGGTCAACGAGAAGGGTGACATGTTCAGCGTCGGTTTTTCGGATGGAATTTTGCGAGTGCTCGTCATTCAAACCGTGATCAACAATCTGAACGAGCCTGTGGTCACTTTTCTTCTCATCGACTGTCTAAAGCCCCACGTTCTTCCCATCAACAGTATCGCCTTTTACACAACGGATCAAACGTATTTGGTTACGGGAGTAAGAACGAACACAAAAAAGAAAAAAAAAGGCTCTTGATTGGATTTTTGTCTCTTAATTTTTGTGTTCCGATTCCAGAGCGAAGATAGAACTCTATTTTTCTTCACTTGGAACACTTATCTCACTCCGTTGGGTTTCGTTACTGTGCCAGGAATCGTTAAATCGATCCATGTCCCGCCACTCGAATTTGTGTGTTGAGTTGACCGTATAAGCTTGGTTTGTCGTTACTCGACAGTCGACTTTTTTTTTTATTGCAGACACCCAAGTCTCTTCTCATCGCTTGCATGACGGGAGAACTAGTGCGATGTGATATAATAGAGATGACTAAAAAGATGGTGGCTTCTATTGCTAAGAAGAAAACCTATTCGTTGGATGATGATTGTAAAATGACTGCGCTTCATGCTTACGGTGTTAAAGAAACTATCAAGGTTTGGTATCTAGTCAATATATCTGCGCACTATTTGCAGATTTAAGTTTTCCCCAAGCTTTATTAGAGATCCGCGTATTAATTGATCACAACAAAAAATTAAATTCCATCCAGTCATTTCCAATTCTGTACTCACAACTTTGGCTCCTGCTCCAGGAAATCAGATTCATTTTTCCCAATGTGGATTATAATTTTACGCCAGATTCGAGGTCCAAACGTTGTCGCTTGCACCCCCGAATCGTAGATGTGTGATTCCAAAATTTTTTAACTGCAGCTTCTCAAGATTTTTCTCTCGTGAATTCAAAAACTTGCAGATTAAATATGTACAACATCGAATTTGGGATGTGCCAAGTCGAGTTGCAGTTTAGGGAAAGTCACGAATTATCCAGAAGTCACTCTGGGTCTCTATCATAACGCGGGACGTTATATAGCTGCAAAATCAAATTTCCCCCGCGGGGAATGTACTTTAAATAGATTTTCGGACCCCAACACATGAGAAACGGTTTTAACTTTTAACTGCAATTATAACCTGTTTGACTGTGGGTGGCGTGCGGCTTATGTAAAAGCCTAAAAAAAGCCACTTTTGATTGAAGTTAGGCTTGGCTTCTAACTTTGGTTTTGGACATTGGGTTTGGTAGTCATGTATAAGCTTATAATGATGGTCCAATTCTTCAATTAATTGTCCAAATTTTAATGTTGGATGGCTTTTTTGCTAACTAAAATGACAACAAGTGGTCAGTCTGTTCGCACATAAGCTGATTCTTGACTTACATACAGTAAGGTAGTAAGTTACATAAATAACACAATCACTAGCTTTGACTTCTACTTAAATATTACCGTATATTTATTTATTTATAGCATCAAGATATGTTAAAAGCAAAACAAAGACTGAAAGACGAAAAAGGTTGGGAAAAATCAATATATAAGAACTCAAAGTCATTTTACTGAAAAATGACTTTTTTCTTTCTAGAATCCGATACAGACGATGAAGGCGATGAAGAGGAGGAGGAAGAAGACACCTACGTAAAAGCATCCAGCCCCGTCGGTCCAATCATTTCGGCATTTGCTTCAAAATTAGATTACGATTTTTGGGTTATGATGGTACAGATGTGACGAGAATAAGAAAAGAAAAGTGAAATAATTTTAATTACAAATTATTTTTAAACAGGGAGGTGAAGAGACTGGTTATTTATACAAGTACAGTATCATGACTGATGACGCGGAAGGAAACTACCCCTTCAGTGAAGAACCTACAGGTTCATTCTACATGGAATCGATCGATACAAGTGCCGTTTATAGTGTCCAGTTTAGGTAGTATCGAAAAAAATTAAATACTGTGTAAGCTTATACAGGATAAGCCAAACTAAGTTAAGTGATTCGATGAAAAAGTTTGTCTTAACTTGGTCTTACAGCTTCGACATTACGGGATGAAATGATCACAGTGACGAGCGCAAGTTTGATGTTGGTTTCATATTTCAACAAGGCTCCTGTCAAAAATACGAGAGCTAACTTCTTACTGTTCTCCAATTGCAATCTTGTTCGATATCATGAAATAAATTTTGTCACAATTGGCAGTTGAAAAATGCTAAAGAATGAAAACAAACTCATCCTCACTAAACTTCTCTCCTTTTTATAAATAAGTGAAATGTTCTTTGCACTTTGCAGTAGGGCAGTGAAGTGTAGCGTGGAGGATGTTTGTTTTCATTCTTTAGTAGGCAGTTTGCGCATATCGTGTTGTGCAGAAAAACGCAACATTACTGGGCTTCTAATTATTGGAAAGAAGTTTCCCCATTTATAAAAATTTCGGTAGTAGTTTGAAACAGAAAGATGAAGTTCTAACGAAATTTTCATTGATTGGAGACGTTATCTACAAAAAATACACCATCAGTTGCGTTGCGTTTTTCCGTTTGCGTCGATTTGCGCAGTAAGTCTTGTATTTTTCAACTGCCAATTGGGGATGAACAATAATAGATTGGCAAAAATATCATTGAAGCAAAGATACCGAACAAAATTGAAATTTAAATTTTTGCAATAGGAGAAACAGTGACGAAGTTAGCTCTCGATTTTTTTTGTCAGGAGCATAGTTGAACTATGAAATCAATACCAAAATGTTGTACACATTACTGAGTAATAATTTCATCCCACAGAGTCAAACCTGTAAGACCATCAACTTAGACTTTTTCATTGAGTCACTTATTTTGACTCATCCTGTATTGTAATGCATGCACATACAGGTGGAAAAAAGTCTGCCAGCCAAATAGTTTCTTAATACAGTAGTTAAAGATAAACTATATAACAAACATTTATTTCTAGGTCAATTACTTTCTAGAT
>JAQFZO010000862.1:0-19903 GCA_034695885.1 Geophilus flavus | reverse complement strand
GAATTTTGCTGAGTTTTCTGTGGGTTTTTTGGGTGAAAATTGGTGGATTTGTTAACTTTTGAAGGAATTTTTGGTGACATTATGAAAATTAGATGCTTAAAATACTCGATTAAATCAGAAAATATTCATTTTCTGTCATTTTTGATGCAAAAACCTACCAACTAAACAGTTTTTGGGTTGAAAAATAGAAATTGAAGTAAAATTAGTGAATTTGTTGTCTTTTTTGACAAATTTCCCAACATTTCGATGAAAAAAATCTGTAAAAATGTGTTTTCATTGAATTTTTGATGGGAAAAGTTTGCAAAATCATGAAAATCTGATTCAAAATACTCGATTAAACCAGAAAAAATTCATTTTGGAGAATTTTTGATCTAAAAATTGAACCAAATTCTGTTGTTTTTGATGCAAAACTGAACAGTTTTTGGGTTGAAAAGGTGGAAATTGAAGTAAAATTAGTGAATTTGTTGTCTTTTTTGATGAATTTCCCTAAAATTCGATGAAAAAAATCTATAAAAATGTGTGTTCATTGATTTTTTGATGAGAAAAATCTGCAAAATTATGGAAATCTGATGCAAAATACTCGATTAAACCAGAAAAAATTCATTTTAGTGAATTTTTAATGAAAAAAATCGATGAAAATGTGTTTTCATTGAATTTTTGATCAGAAAAACCTGTAAAATTATGAAAATACTCGATTAAACCACAAAAAATTCATCTCAGTGAAATTTTGATCTAAAAATTTACCAAAATTCATCAAAACATTTTTTTTTACTAAAACCCTTTATTATTTATTTCACCAGGAATGTTCCAACGTTTAGACAAAATGAGGAAAAACGCTTTCGCCAGTGTAATTCTGTTCGGCGAAGACAACAAGAGCACAATCTCCGGCGTATGGGTGTGGAAGGGTCACGAACTTGCGTTTCCGGTATACAATATACATTCATTCATTCATTCATTCATATTTTCTTTTTACCAAACACGTAACATGAAACTCTAAACTCATTTATTTTCTCTCTCTCCCCAGATGAGTCCGGATTGGCAAGTCGATTACGAATCATATTCCTGGAAGAAATTGGATTCGAACACCGAAGAAACGAAAAAATTAGTCGACACTTATTTCGCTTGGGCCGGAGATTTCGGCGGAAAGAAATTCACCGAAGGGAAAATTTTTAAATAGACTTTTGTCCTTTTTTTTTTTTTGAATTGAAAGTTGAAGAATTAAAAAAAAAATAATGTCATTGAATATGATGGGAAAATGGAATGGGCATACAGCGAGGCTTGTTTTGTATTGCAAAACATTCAGGCGAATTAATAAATAAAGCGAGTTGGTTTGCTCAAGCAATTTTGAATGTTTATTGACTCAAAAGTTCGTTGAAATTTTGATTAAATGGTCGGGTGATATAAAGATTGCGATTTTGGGAGGAAAAATAAATGAAATTTTGTTTGTATGTCGCGAATAAGTGATGCAGACGATCAAACATGACACAGGTGGTTTATAAAGAGATGGACAGACGGAGAAAAACATGGGTGCATGTTTTAATAGTTTATTGTCGCTATTTAACATTTTTTTGCCGTTCAAATTATGTTCCGTCATTTATTTTTAATTTTTTCTTATAAATTTGATACTGGAAGGGGTTTGTAGGATGAGCGAGCTGTCGAATAGTTGAGGTTTTATATAAAACATTTGAAAATCGTGTTTAAAGTTGATTATGCGAGTTGACTCGTCGAGTTAAACCACCTAGTGCTAGATTTCGTTACCATAAATTAACAAAAACTCGTAAATTCTAATATAAATACGATAAAACTCTTACATCTTTACAATTTATAAATCTTTATTTATCATCACACAAGTCACGTTACATACAAATCACCTTTCAATTAAAAAACAGTTAAACTTCCGTTTTCATGTCTTTTAGTAATATCCAACCTCATCAACAGAGCCAGAAACAAAAACAAATTTTAAAAAACTACACAATTCTAAAAATCTTCACTAAATCACAAAAAATGAATAAAATCAAACTCAACTCTTGATAAAACCCTCAGAAATCCATTAAACACGTTGCCTTCTCCACCATTACAATAACAAACAACTTCCGTTTACGTGTCTTTCATCAATACCCAGACCACCATTTCTCAAAACCCCTCAACTTCACATCCACAAACTATAAACTAAAACAAAATACAAAACCCCCCCAAAAACCTTTTTATTCACGTAAAAACCACAAAACAAAAACAAACCAACGAATAAACAAACCTAAACTCTCAATTCCTCACAAACTTCCGTTCCCTTCAGTATACGTTTTCCCTCGCGTTTTCCTTTCAACTCAACCACAACCTCCATTCCGTGATTTTGTGATTTCGAAATCATAGAATTCATGGAAATCATGAAAAATATATACTTTTTAAGCACAATTTTTGTGATGTGACGTCACGGAAGTCACAAGAAATCACGAAATCACAAGAAATCATAGAAATCATCACATGATTTCCATGATTTCATATCTCGTACGCCAGAATGTCGGCCCTCTCCGAGGGGGTCGCCATTCGTCTCATACGTTATTTCGGATTTCAAAATCCAGAAATCCACATAAATCATAGAAATCCATTTAGAAATCTGTTAGAAATCCAGAAATACAACACTAATATTCGAAATCTTGTCCCCAAATCCCCAAAAATCGCTAATGACGGCCCCTTCGGCCCCCTGGCTCAATTTCTTCCATCCCATCCCATCACATCCCATCACCACCACTAGATGTCGCCACCCGCCACCTTTCCAAACCCCATAAAAAATCCCATTGGTCAAACCAAACCACAAATCAACCATAAACAAGAAACAAAAACCCAAAACCCCTCAAAAAACCCTCCAAACCCCAACATAACAAAAATCCACTAACAGTCAACACACACCAAAGACCAAACCAGGGCGCGGTGTCCACGACAAAAATCCAGCTGCATTTTTCCTTCCACAATCCACATCCCCCGCGGCCATGCCCTCGGTAGGTTGGGCGACGCGCTACACCAAGGCCGAGTGGCCGCGTGCACGCGTGGAATGCGCCAAGGAATGTTAATGAAGCCATGCCCCTGGAGGCTCGTGCATGCGCCGATGCGTCGTCTATGCAAACGAAACTCCAACCAACTCGTATACCTGCGCACAACTCACTTCATTTACTTCACCTGTTTCTCTGTCCAGTTTAAGACAGACGCGCACACACGTCCAGTGCGCAACTTTTTAATATTTTTTTTTAACATGCGCCGACGTGAAAATTGTTTGTGGATTTATTTTTTATTGTTGAAAAAAAGTTGTTTTTGTTGAGGAAAGTTGGGAGTTTTTGTTAGAAAAGAGGAAAAGTTGGTTTGTGTGGATTGGATTACCAGGAAAATGGAAGGGATTTTTCGTTTTGTGGCTGTGTTGTTGGTGTTGGCGATCGGGGATGTCCGATGCGAAGATGCGGCAAGTTGTTACACGTCCGGGGATATTGCCGGGAGTGTGCTCGGCACGTTTTTCTCAACGTTGGCTGTGGTGGCGATTGCTTTTCTGGTTTATTGGTTCGTCTGTAGGCCCAAACGAGGTAAATATTATTTTATTTATTTATTTTATTTATTTATTTTATTTATTTATTTTTTTTTATTTTGGTTGGTTTTGTTGAAAAAAATTTTTTTTTGGTTGATTGGTGGTGTGTGAGGGTATTTTTTATTGTTGATTGATTGTTGAATGGGGTTTTTTGGGTGTTTTGATGGGGTTGAAAGTTTGGTTAAGGGGGGAAAGGGGTTGGAAAATGTTGGAAAAGTTTTTTTGATTGTTAAAAAAGTGAGTTTAATTGTTAAAAGAGTGTTTTTGATTGTTGGAAAAATGATTTTGATTGTTGAATAAGTGATTTTGTTATTTAAATGTGTTTTTCATTGATTAAAAACGATTTTTTAGCTGTTACAAATGAGTAGAAGGGTTGAAAAACAGTCTTTAATTGTTAAGAAATTATTTTTATTTTTGCAACATTGCTTTTAATTGTTAAAAATCTATTTTTAATTGTTAAAAATCTGTTTTTAATTGCTAAAATCTGATTTTAATTGTTAAAAATCTGTTTTTATTGTTGAAAATCTGTATTGCACTCTTTAAAAACAATTTTTTATAGTTGAAAATCTGTTTTTAATTATTGAAAATCTATACTGCACTATTGAAAAACAGTTTTACATAATTAAAACTATTTTTCATTGTTAGAAAAAAATATTTTAATTGTTAAAATTATTTTACTTGTTAACCAAACATCTTTAAATTATTAAAAACCTAAAAATTCAATTGTTGATGAACAATTTTTGGTTGTTAAATATTCTTAAAACAAAAATACAAATAAAACATTTAATATAATTTTTTTAAAAATTCATCTCTGACCTTTAAAATCCAACAATATTACAATTACATTCTCTTTACAATATTCTACCAAGTTTCACATATCACTTACATAACCAATTACCAACTCATAAATCATTTCAACAAACCACAAAACATATTTCCAACAATCTTCGAAAAACTCGAAAACCCGAAAACTTCACAAAAATCCAAAAAAATGTAAAAAAAAAATTCCAACAATTTACTTTTACTCCTTTGTTGACTTCCATTATAGGAAATTGTTGTGTGGGAGTAGTTTGGAATGGTGCCATGACTAAATTTGTATAAAGTAAAATGATACACATGTGCTTCAACTCACTATTGTTGTTTCCATTTCACATCATAGACAAAACAAAAAGATTTTTTTCCAATAAGAAAATTCCATCTGTTTTAATAATGGCCTTGAATGTAAATAAATAACAATGCATGATGCAGATGTGACAATGAAAATGAGTGATTGCTATTGGTTGTAAATTGTTAATTTGTTATGCAGGAAAGTTGCATCACTGGTTGGTTGTTGAGTTTGGTTTGATTGTTGAAGTTGAATGGAATGGATGGAAATAAAAATGGAATTTGTGTGTTATGGATATGGACTAGTCACCTGGAGACAAAAGTTGAAACCTTTAAAACCTGCATTACAACACATTGGAGTGTTTAATATACAAACTAGTCAAACAAGTTTTCGGTTAAATTTTACGTATTTTGTTTTTATTTTTGAGGTTTGGTGAGGTTTTTTGGGGGTTTGATTGTTGGAAATGTGAGTGTGATTGTTGTGTGAATGGGTTTAATTGTTGGAAATGTGAGTGTGATTGTTGTGTGAATGGGTTTGATTGTTGGAAATTTGTTTTTGATTGTTGTGTGAAGTGAATTGCGTTGGTTTGGATTGTTTAAAATGTTGGTTGCTGTTGATAAAGTGATTTTATTGTTATGTAACTGATTTTAATTGTTGGGAAAATAGTTTGAATTGTTAATGATAAATTGATTTTATTGTTGGAAAACTGATTTTGATTGTTGAAAAACTGATTTTATTTGTTGAAAAACTGATTTTAATTGTTGAATAATTTTTTTATAGTCAGTTTCATGAAAGAATGTGTTGGCTGAATCTGATCACATGCTATATTTTAGCTTCTTTCAAAAAACAATATTCTTAGATGAAACAAAGTAATTGTTAAAGAACTAAAATAAGTTGGATGTTATTGATGTAAAACTGATTTCCATTGTTAGAAAACTGGTTTTCATTGATTCAAAACAATTTTTTATTGTTAAAAACAGTTTTTCATTATTTTAAAACTATTTTACATTGATATAAAACAGTTTTTCATTATTTTAAAACTATTTTACATTGATAGAAAACAGTTTTTCATTATTACAAAACTGTTTTACAATAGCTGCGTTCAATTACTCACAGCTTGTTTCACTTGTTTTGCTTGTTTGCATTGTTGGGTGATTCCAGAAGGGGAACCAGTGTTGGTGATGTCATAAAAAATGTAAATTTTACAATTTTTTCCCATTGTGTGACATCACCAACACTGGTTCCCATTTTTCACATTGTTAGAAAACACTTTTTCATTGTTGTAAAACACTTTTACATTGTTGGAAAACACTTTTTCATTGTTGGAAAACACTTTTTCATTGTTGGAAAACACTTTTTCATTGTTGGAAAACCAATTTCCATTGTCGAAAACAGTTTTACATTGTTAGAAAACACTTTTTAATAATTATAACCACACTTTTCTTGTTAGAAATGTCAAAAAAATTAATTGTTGGCTTCCATCTTTAAAATTATTCTGTCGTGTATAAATTGCATAAATTCAAGTGATTTTCTTCACCATTTGCATTTGCATGCGAGTCGGTCTGACCTGAGTTAATGTAAAATTATTGGGATTAACATTAGGACATGCTTCAGTTTGTAAAAAAGATTATGCAACTGAATAACAAGAGAGTTTACAGACAGGAATTAAGTGGAAAATAACTGGTTTTGCACTTTTGTAAATATTTTAAGCAGTCTCAAGTTGATTAACAGGTACAACAGAGTTTTACATAATGTTTCTGGGTTTGCAAATGTTGAAATTATCATTATTTCTAGTCACATGAGTTGCGAAACAAATCTATTAGTGATGATCCCTGGTGAGAATTTGTTATTTATTAAAATTAAGACTTTACTATGCTGACTGAATATGTTTTGCACGTTTTGTGGAATGGGTCAGTGGATGTTACGTCATGTGTAATTTTTGTTTGTTTTTGGTGAAATTTAGATTTGTTTGTTGAAGGAAATAGTTTTTAGTGTTGGAAAAGTGTTTTCATTGTTGAGGAAGTGTTTTATATTGTTTGATATTGTTTTCTAACAATGAAAAACTTTTGTAACAATAAAAAACTGTTTTGTAACAATGAAAAACTGTTTTGTAACAATGAAAAATTGTTTTGTAACAATGAAAAACTGTTTTGTAACAATGAAAAACTGTTTTGTAACAATGTAAAACTGTTTTCCAACAATGTGAAACTGTTTTGTTGCATTGAAAAACGGTTTTCTATTGTTGAAAACAGTTTTTCAATAATAAAACAGCACTATACTATACAATAAACTACCTCTGCAACAATAAAAATTAGCAATCATGAAGTAATCTTTTACAATAAAAAATTGCAAACAATGAAATAATAATGAAAAATTATTTTTTAACTATTCTAAAACAATCATACAGTTCTAAAACAATGAGAGACTGTTGTAAACAATGAGAGACTGTTGTAAGCAATGAGAAACAGTAATAACACAATGACAGAATGTTTCAAACAATGAGAAACATTATTAAAACAATGACAGACTGCTTTCAACAATGAGAAACAATACTAAAACAATGAAAATCAGCACCAAACAGTAGTAATACCATGATAGACTGTTTGAAACAATGAGAAACTACTAAAGCAATGTGAAACTGCTTTCAACAATGAAAAACAGAACTAATACAATGCCAAAACTTTGTAAACAATGAAAAACAGTGCTAAAACAATGATGGACTGTTTTAACAACGAGAAACACTATTAAAACAATAAAAATCACTTCCAAACAGTAAAAAAACAAATAAAACCATTTTCAACAATATACAAAACCACCACAACATTCAACAAACATTGAAAACTCCAAACCATAATTCCTCACCTTAGTTACCCAAGAATCCCAAGAATTATTACGTAATCCGATCTTACCAATAGAAAAAAAAATTTCCCACACTAAAGGATTGCGGATTTTCATATCTGAAAATAACTCACACTTTTATTTACTATTTATTACTTCAAATCACATTGAAATAAACCTCAAAAATCAAACCAACTAAAACATCTAAATGCGGAAGCGTGAACAGAACTAGCACGAGACAATATTTAACCCTTTACAACTCGGTCACGATGATTACATTCCTAAATATTTCACATTTTTCCTCCTCCCACAGTGAAATTGTGAATTAAAAATAAGAGAAATGAATTATTCTAACTATTTAATATTAAATTCAAACATTTCTCTGCTCTCGTGCGGTTATTTAAAGCTCATTATTCGAATTCCTCGCATTTTTTATGCAATTCATACCACCATGACCGTGCAAGTGATGCATTTTCTTCTTGACCGTGAACACGAACTCGTATTTCGCTTCATTTTTGTGTTAAATTACTTAAAATTCAGGAAATGATAAGTAAATGTCAGTAAATATTAATTTTTTCGTTGGTTAAGTCTATTAAAACTGTTTTTAATCACTTCATGCTGTAATTAAACTGGGATTTGGATTTTATGGTGGTTAAAGGTGAACTGCACCTTTGGTTTTTTTATTTATAACATTTTTATGAGCATTGTGTGATAAAAGATTTTTAAAAAATGTCACAAATCCGGTGACGGCAGTTATGTGATTCTTACGATCTTCAGAAATCGTAGAAATGGTCCACGTATAAAGATGTGGTGCATACTATCAATGTGTGATTCATTGAAAAATCGGAAGCACCATTGGCACTGACCAGAAGTTGTATGATTGATCTGTCAGTGAACATATTAACATGACCCTTTTCCGGTTATGTCTTTAGGAGGATCCAAATATATGTTAACATTAGGGGGTTTTGATAATCGGGTAATTTTGCGAGTTCTTGACTACGCGATTATGGAATAACTCATGTGCAATCCCTCATACATGCTTCCTGTCCCAACATTGCAATGAACATATGATATGGCATTAGCCAATAGAGTGAATGGTCTCACCGTTGCAAGTGCCAAAATTGAACAATGGCAAAAATTTCTTTTGGAGAGCTATTGTTATTGCAATAGTCTGCAGAGCAATTGTTATTGCAATAATCTTTAAGTGTGATTGTTCACATTATTGGTTGATACCATATCATGTGGTTTTTGCATTGTTGGGACAGACATGAAGTGGGACATGGATTGGGGGGTTATCGCATAATCGCATAATCTAGAACTCTGAAAATTGAATGATTATTGAAAACCCCTATTGGTTGATTATTTTTGTAGAAAGTCCTCCTTTGTTGCATTTTTAAAAGCCAAACATGAAACTTTTCAAAAACTTTTCAGACTTAGCAACTTTTCGAAGAAAATCAATATTGTTACAATTTGCAACGTGTATGCTCTGACAATGGAAGTGAATTTGTATAGAAATAAACAATTTAGTTTGCAACTACGCATGCATTTTTTTGATATAGTTTTCATGATGTTTGTCTTTTGTTAGATTCCATGGGGACCTCAGACATTGTTGTACCTGTCTATCAACAAGGCACATGCCCATTTTTTTATTTTGTGGAATTATTGATGAGTTTTGTACTTTTGATGTTGAAATTGTTTTATTTTTGGATTGTTATTTGTATCTGTTGCACAAGGGTATATTGTTTTGGAAGGTTGATTGGTCAAGTGTTTTTTATGAGTTCTGGTTGAACAAAACATGAGTAATCAATGTGAGAATCTTGTTTTAAAAGTAAGATAAGGTGTTGAAATCTGTTTGTGTTGTTTGAATGTGGAATAATGGTGATGTAAAGAATCAGGGTTAATTGGTTTGTGGGTTTTTGGGAGGGAGATGAAGAATTATTAACTTTTTTTGGATTATTGAGGGTGGGAATGAATTCTAGCCTCTAGGTGAGCATTTAGTAGGGGAATAATTTTTGGTGTTGAAAATTTTGTTTAAAATTGATGAATAATTGACAATTATTGTTAAAAATCAATTACAATGGCAAAAACCAATTTTTTTCTGAGTTTTAAACAAATATAATGTAATTTTCTCTGCATACACATTAAGAACAAGTAGATTTAGAAGTTTAGAATAAAGAAAACATTAAAAATCCCATTTATTACTAGAGATAAACAAGCAATACAATTGGAAAGATTTTGGGATTACAGTGCCACCCTGTAGGAAAAAATAAAATCAATAACAAACAAAACAATAACTTTGAATGCCACATATGAGAGATGAATTTTGGGTAAGATATTTAATAGGCAATGGAATTTAGACTTAAAATTGTTTAAAAATTTGTATATTTTGATTATATTTTACTTATCAACACAACAATGACATCCACGACAATGACATACAACATTTCCCACATTCTAAACAAAATTCAACCAGAATATTTCTCCACTTATGACTAAAACAACTTTTTATCAACATTTAAAACCAAAAACCAAGAAAAATGACAACTGCAAGAGATAATAAAGAAAAAGACTTCATTTTTTCAGATTTGGTTTAGCTAAGATTGGGAAATCTTTTTTTGAATGTAAGAGTTTTCCCTCTGTTTTTGAACAGTTTTAATAATTTAATGTAAAAGTAGTTTCAGGGATTTTTCGGTGATTTTCCGGGGTGTTTCGGATGGTCATTGGAGGTTTCGATTACTTTCCAGTGGTTTTGGGTATTCACATCCATCATCCTTACCTTGAACTTCAGAATCGGTTCCTTGTCATTGTTGCGTTGAGTGCGTTAACAAATTGAACAGCGTTGGACAAATTCTTCGATGTCCTTGGACATGCCATGCCAATCCAAAATATGGCTTCACAGGCGAATTGGGTTTGACTTAGTGCCTGTGAAAAATCAGACCAAAAACTATTGGGATGCAAAACCAAGCAAAATCACCCAAAAACCTGTCATCGATCACCCAAAACCCCCTCAAATAACCTAAAACCCATCCAAAACCACCTCAAAACCTCCAAAACCCATAAAAAATCACCCAAACCCTCCCTGACTGGAAAACCAATAACCCTACAAACTGCCATCTGGTGGTAAAATTTAAAATAAAAAAATCCAGCCCATTATCCTTAATATTTGACTATACAATAAATCATGTAAATAAGAGTCAACTTTGAAGTGTAGGTACGTAGATTTAGAATAAATATTAATACAAGAAAACTATGTAATTTAGTTTGGATGAAATAACATTGGAGAGATTTAAGGACATCCTTGATGAAAAGTCAGCCGCAGGAATCTGGAATCTACATAATGAGCTTATCTGCCCAATCTGGAAACGTGGTATGCATGCGAATCATTGGTAATGAATAAACAACATGGGACATTTGATTAAATTGTCACTACCTACTTGAGTCTCGTAATCCACGTGAAATTGCGAGATTGTTTGTTTATGGTAAAACTTAGTCGGTTTTTGGGTTGGGAAAAAAATTTAGTAGAGTTGAGTTCAATCTGTCCCACAATTCAGTTTGATTTTTTTTAAAGTATTGTCAAGTGTTTAGCATAATGTGTTAGTAAATCATGTGATTGTATGTGTAACCTAATAAACCTGAGTTTTTCGGTGGATGTGTTTTTGCGATTTTGTGAGGTTTGATTGTTGAAATGCTACATTTTTGATTGTGGGAAAAGGTCTGTTGAGTTATTGTTGAGAATTTGTGAAATGATGAGCGTTTTTCATTGTTGTAAAGTTACAATAATGAAAAAGAACATGAGAAATAGGGTTTAAATAATGAAAACTGCTTTTCAACAATGAAAAATTGCTTTTAAAGAATTGAAGACTGTTTTTAAACAATGAAATATTGGTTTTAAACAATTAAAATCACTTTTTCAACAATTGAAAACTGCTTATAAACAACTGAAATCACATTTTCAACAATTGAAAATTGGTTTAAATACCGTAGTAAAAACTATTTTTCAACAATGAGAAATTTGGTTTAAATATTGAAAACAGTTTTACAATAATAAAAATTGCTTTTAAACAATTAAAATCACTTCTTCAAAACTTGACAACTGCTATTACACAATTAAACTCATTTTTTAACAATAAAACAATTAAAACAATTTTATGAACAATTAAAATCAGTTTTCCAACAATTAAAACAACTTTTTAACAAAGAAATTCCTCACTACCAGGATTACTCTCACAATGCTATCATCACATCATCATAAGATATAATTCCTCATGACTACCTTTGATTGAGTCAGCTAACTTAGCATTTATTCCATGGATGGTGATGACATCATTCAAACAAGATGAAAAGATGAATCTATTTACAGTATGCATCCCTTAAAGCCAAACATTTTTCATAAATTATTTTATGTCTACCATAACCAAAATGAAAATTAATCACTATAACAGGAACTACAAATATGGAGACATCTTCTCCACTAAGTTCAAAAGTCAACAAACATTATGCTAATATTATATGTTCCTTCTTTTCTTTCACATCACTAAATTCTCAGCTAAATTTGAATTTAAATCCATTTTTCATTCAAAAAATTTTGACAAACATTATTAACAACAACTAAACAGAAGATTCAACAGTGACATTCTCATGTCAATCAACTCAGGTCACATAAAAATCTATTTTTCAATCTTTGATGTTTGTCACATGCAAGATAAAGGCTTAAAAGGAGAGATGAATCATGTTTAAAACCCACTTCATTTACATCAAATTAAAGACAGTTTTTCTTCTTTCCCAAGGCTAAATTTTCAGTGTCTGACTTTTGGGTGAGTAAAGAGTTGTTCATAACTAATAAAATAACTCTAAAACCATTTATAAACCCTTGAAACCACCACCAGATGGCTCTGTAACAATGGTGATTGAATTGCAAATGGCGGGTCTCATGGGTGTTGCCATTTGCAAATTATAAAAATTGAAATACAAGTGATTTATGACTTGTTAGATAGGTAAAGAGTTGTTAATAAGTCATAAAAGCATTTATAAACCCTTGAAAGCACCACCAGATAGCTCTGTAACAATGGTATTGAATTGCAAATGGCGGGTTTCATGGGTGTCGCCATTTGCAATTGGAAGAAATGAAGTAAAAATGTAAAAACAAGTAATTTATCATTGATTTTTCTTTTATTTACTAGCAAAATCGACCTTCCTGAGGCCAAAAAATGGTGATATTGAAGCACATGCCTACGACAATCCCTACTTCCAAGATGAAGACTTGGAAAAACCGACAACGAAAGCCGAAACAAAGGCAGAAAATGGTAAAAACATGTATTTAGGCTGTAATTAGTATTAGTATATGAGAAGATGATCAAAAACAAGGACGACAGCATCATTCCTGCTTCCTTTTTTCCTCATAATTATCAAGTTCACCCTCAAAACAATGCATTCTGGCAAAAAACCTTTGTCTGAACACTCACAGCAGCCATATTTGATTCCAAATGAGTGACAATTTGATGTTTAATGGCACTGCAAGTGAGATTAACCTCAAATTTAGCACTCTTCAAGAGAAAGAATGCATGTTTTGATGGATTTATCACTGTACCATTTGTTTATTGATGAAAATAGGACTATAAATGGTCTAAAAAAGCTTCACACTTGCAATTTTACAACTTTGAAAGGCTCAATTGACCTATTTTCAAAGTGCTAAGTAAAAAATTAAACGTGAATTACATTAACCCTTGCTCATATTCAAAAATTCCTGCATTTTTTTCTTCCATAATTTACCTCCAGACTGAGCTAAAAATAATAATAAAAAAAAATGAAGGTTGAATATCATTTGATGTACAAACAAAACATGAAAAATCACATAATCAGCTGAGTATTTATGTAACAAAAAGGAAACTAGAAGCAATTATAGATGGAAAAAACAACAGGTGTATCACGCATTTATTCCCCCCCTGGCGTCACAATTGGGAAACAAACCCAAGACCAGTGATGCATTTCGCATCACTTGCCCCTTTTCTTCCCTCAATTAACAATAATTGCTACTTTTTATTAACAATTCACTCAGTAAAAAAGAGAAACCTGATCCTAAAAAATGTTTTTTTGTTTTGATTTAAGCCTAACTCTATCGTGCTGCTTTTCGCTGTAGTTTTTAAAAGTGGAAAATAATACCCAAATAATGTTGCAACTATTGTTGGTAAGATATATTTGATGTGTGCATTGTTTTTCCTTGCTGTTTAACTTAAACAATAGTGGAAAAGAAACATTTTCATTGAGCACTAATGGATGGTACTTTTCCGATATTTGTTCCCACACTGATTAAACAATTGAAAAGAACGACAGCATCAGGGGTATGTTTATTGTTATTTTTGTTTTCAAAATTTATGGTATTGTTTACACATTATGTCAACAATGGCAATTAGATGGCAATGAAAAATTGATATTTAGCTCATTTTTAGCTTCTATTTTGCTATTTAGCTCATTTTTAGCTTCTATTTTGCTATTTAGCTCATTTTTAGCTTCTATTTTGCTATTTAGCTTATTTTTAGCTTCTATTTTGCTATTTAGCTCATTTTTAGCTTCTATTTTGCTATTTAGCTCATTTTTAGCTACTATTTACAACCCATAAAGCTATTTAGCTAATATTTAGCTACTATTTTGCTATTTTGCTATTTAGCTAATATTTAGCTACTATTTTGCTATTTAGCTCATTCTTAGCTACTATTTTGCTATTTAGCTCATTCTTAGCTACTATTTAGCTTTTTAGCTCATTTTTAGCTACTATTTATAATCCATAAAGCTATTTAGCTAATATTTAGTTATTATTTACAGCCCATAAAGCTATTCAGCTAAAATTTAGCTACTATTTTGCTATTCAGCTCATTTTTAGCTAATAATTAGCAACTATTTTGCCATTTAGCTAATATTTAGCAACTATTTTGCCATTTAGCTAATATTTAGCAACTATTTTGCCATTTAGCTAATTTTAAGCTATTATTTTGCTATTTAGTTTATTTTTAGTTACTATTTTGCTAGTTAGCTAATTTTTAGCTACTATTTTGCTATTTTTCACAAAGTTTTCAGTACTTTATACACTATAAAATCAGCGGAAAAGTAGCGTGCCGAGTTTTGATTTCTGACAGTATAAATTAAATTAGGCCTATTTTTTTTATTTTTTCAATTAAAATAAATTCCCAGATCCTGTTTTGCAATCCCACATGGTTTTTCCAAGAAAAAAATTTTCAAAAATTAAAAAAATAAAATTATTTTTAGGCCTTTAGTTTCCCTTTAAGCATTTTGTTTTTTCACTAAAATCGTTTAAACTTTTGACTCGGCCCAGAGATGCGTTTAAACAACCTTGAAAAACAAATAAAATACATTTTCTAGTCGGTCAAGAAGTGGAAAACGTGTTTAATAAATAGCTATGTAGCTCCCATCTTTTTTTTCTTTTGGTAAAACATTCCTAAAGCAGACGACCTTGACAGGCGACCTCTGCCGTCATGAATCGGAATCGGAATTAGAATACCGTATGTTGAAAGGATTTCGATTTGAATGGAGAAAATGAGAAGGGATCGAATGTCGGGGGATTTATCGATGAGGTTTTAAAATGCGTGGTTTTCCAGGATTTTTGTAATGATTTTCAAGGATTTCAAAAGATTTTTTTAAATTTTTGGATTTTTAAGGATTCGTGGGATATTTTTAAAAAATATTTCAAAAGATTTTAAAAGATTTTTTTTTTTTAGATTTTAAAAGATTTTCAAAGATTCCAAAAGATTTTTACAAGATTTTTAAAGATTCCAAAAGATTTTTACAAGATTTTTAAAGATTCCAAAAGATTTTTACAAGATTTTTAAAGATTCAAAAACATTTCTGGGATTTTAAACAATTTCTAGATTTTTTAAAAAATATTTTTAAAGATTCAAAAACATTTCTAAAGATTTTCAAAGATTTCAGGGATTTTAAAACAAATTTAAGATTTTTTTATAAAAATTTTCAAGGAATTCAATTTTTTTAAAAGATTTCAGAAGATTTTAAGAAATTTATCAGTTTTAAAAATTTCTGGGATTTTCAAAGATTTCAATAGATTTTTAGCGGATTTTTAAAGAATTTTTTTTTATATTTAAAGTTTTTGGGATTTAAAAAAAAAGATTCCAAAAGATTTTCAAAGATTCCAAGAGATTTTCAAAGATTTTTTTCATTTTTAACAATTTCTAGATTCTTCTAAAAAAGATTTCCAATGATAGGATTTTTCAGGATTTCTAGAATTCAATAACAATAACATTTGTTAAGAAAATTTTTGGAATTTTAATCCATTTTTGGAACCATTGATGAAATTCTCTCGACTATCAAACTCACGTAGGGAAAACGAGTGAAATGACTTAATGGGTGTTTGGTGACACCTTTTAAGACAATAGGGTGCCGGGGGAGGGGTCCTCGAAGGTGATATTGGGCTTGAAGGAGCCCTTTTGTCGCTTTTGGGCCTTTCTTAAAGACGGAAAAATCAAGGTCACCTTTTAACCCCACCTAGCGAGTATCACACCTGTTTGCAAGGGAATGTGTCATTGAGTTGGAGGCGTGGGGTTCAAGGTGAGTGCTGCCATCAAAGTCTCTGTTTTGAATATGTTTTAGGCAACACCCAGATGTCGCTACCGAATTAAAGTGATACGTTTGATGGCATGCAATGGAATCTCTTGTCCCTGAATCAAATTTCATGTATTTTTGTTGTTTTGGGATATTGTTGAAAAAAATTATTGGAAAAACTTTGTTGAAAACATTTATTTATTTATTCATTGTTGAAATATTTTTTCATTGTTGAAAACATTTTTTCATTGTTGAAAACTTTTTCATTGTTAAAAACATTTTTTTTATTGTTGAAAACAGTTTTTCATTGTTGAACTACATTATTGAAAACATTTTTTCATTGTTGAACTACATTGTTGAAAACATTTTTTCATTGTTGAACTACATTGTTGAAAACATTTTGTCATTGTTGGAATACAATTGTAGGAATATTGTTTGAAAAGCATTGTTGAAATGCAATTGTTGGAATACAATTGTAGGAATATTGTTTGAAAAGCATTGTTGGAATGCAATTATTGGAAAACATTGTTGAGAAACATTGGTATATTGTTGAACATGTTGAAACTACATTGTTTGGTGTTTCTACTGTTGTGAATATTTTTCAATGTTTTTCAATGTTGTTTTGATAATTGTTAATTGGATGATGTTTGTTGATGAGTTTTGGAGGCCATTTCTATTTGATGATTGTTTAAGCTTGAAAAGTGAAAATTTCTTAAGATAAACATTGTAATTATTTGAAATAGCTATAAAAGTAAATTAAAAGCAATTAGTAATGAGAGTGAAAAATATGGTTGTTTGTTTTAAGAGTTGAATTAGGTTTAGGGGAAGTTGCAATTATGTGATTACAAGTAAAACAAACAAAAATTTTGATTCTAAGCTGAGAAATCAGCTGTTTTTGTTGATAATTAGTCAAAATTAGGACTTATAAACAGAATAATCAGCCAAAATTGGGTCTAAAAACAATAAAAAGTGAATAATTAGTCAAAATTAAACTTGAAAAGTCAATAGTCTCAAATTTAGGCCTAAAAAGTGAATATTGTATTCCAACAATGTTGTTTTTCAATAATGTTTCTTAATAATGTTCAACAGTTTTTTCCAACAATGTTTCTGAATAATATTGTTCAACAGTTGTTTTTTAACAATGTTTTTCATAAAAAAAATATTTTCAACAATGTTCTTCAACAATATTGTTTAACAATGTTCTTCATCAAAAAAAATGTTTTCAACAATGTTTCTGAATAATGTTCTTCAACAGTTGTTTTTCAACAATGTTTTAACAGTATTGTTCAAGAATGTTGTTCATCAATGAATAAAGTGAACAGTTACTCAAATTTATGCCTACAAATCTAAATTACTCCTAATTAAGCATAATTTCCTACTAATTCCACACATTTTGCCCAAATTTAGACCTAAAATATTTAGAACCATCCCATAAAAAACAGTAAATCTCCTCCAAATCAGGCCAATTTGAGTAAATTTTCTCATGCATAAAGAATTCCATAAATCTGCCCCCAAAATAAAGTATTAAACAAAAAAATTCAGAATTTCAAATTCCATTTCAAAATTAAATTATTACAGCAATTTGAAGGGCTGAAAAATTGATGCTTAATTACTCGCTGCATAAATTCACAACGCTTAACCCTTTGATTTCATATTACATTTTTTCCTTCCCCTGGTGTTTGAATTTAGCAGCAGTGGATCTTGAATTACAAGTGGCTGTCAGCCTCAAATGCATCCCTAAGCTGTAATTAAATCTAATCAATCATTATTTTTTTATAAATTTTTTTTATTTTTAACATCAAAAACTTGATCAAGGAGTGAAAAGTTTGTGTTGTAATTACCAATAAATAATATGACATGTATCATCATATATAATTATTTTTTTTAATTTTAACTTTTTTAAAACATTTTTTATAGAGTAATATTTTTAATTTATGATTTTTTAATTTTTTGGAAGTTTTATTAAAATTTGTGGTTTTTGGAATTTTTTGTTTAATTTCTAGATTTTTGTGTTTTTTAAAATTTGTGATTTGCATATATTGTAGCTTTTTTAAAAAAAATATTTTTAAATTTTATTAAATTTTTTTAAAATTTGTGAATTTATTAAATTCTTTACATTTTATTAAATTCTTAAAAAAATATATTTTATATAATTCTTTAAAAAATTATATTTTATTAACTTCTTAAAATTTTTAAAAATATTTTTGGATTTTATTAAATTGTGTAATTTTTTTAATTTTTTTCAAATTAAAAATTTTTGGGATTTTCTTAAATTTTTCTTATTTGTGATTTTTGTATGTTCTTAAAAAGTTTTTAGTGATATTTTTAGATTTTATCAAATTCCTAAAAGATTTTTTTAGGTTTTATTACATTTTTATTTTTATTTTTAGGCACAGCAAATGCAGAAGTGGGAAAATCCTCACCAAGTAAAAACAAAGTAAAGAACCTTTTGTTTTGCATTGTTAAACAAGTTGTAAACTGGTATTGTTGTTTTATCTAGGTTGCCAATGATGCCAAGGCAGGAAAAAAGAATAAAAACAACAAAACCAAACCTTTCACAAATGTTTTTACTAATACAAAGTCACATACAATTCAAAGGGCTTTGGATGATTCTTGTATTCAACAGGTCAGTTATTTTTTAAATAATTTTTTTAAATTTAAAAAAAATGGAAATTGCATTTTATTATATCAAGGTGACTGGATGTCTGGTTGTTTGTTGTGGTTTATTGATTTCAGCATCTGGTTAACTAAATTTCATGGTTGAGTGATTGTTCTGGTTATGAGCAATGCATTTTTTTTGGTTGTTGGGTATGATGCAGGAGCTAGCAAGGATGTTAGTGAGTGAAAGGTACTATTATTAGTTGCAGCTGAAAATCAAAACTGGTTTGTAATGGTCAGTGGTTGAAAGGATTTGTTTTTATTTTTTTTCCAACTTTATACAAGTTTTTACCACAACCATTATTATTTTTGAAAATTTTTTTCTATTGGCAAAACAATAGTTGATGTATTGTTGATGGAAATGCTGGTCACTTCCTACATTGTTGGCATAAAAAATGGCCATTTTGTTGTAGCATTGTCAAAAGCAACAAAGTCTCTTTTACTTATAACTATTAATTTATTATTATTATAACATAATGGCCAATTTTTACATTATTGTCAGAAAAATGCCAACTTGTAACAATCAAAATGTAATTTGTGGTATGTTACACAATTCTTGAATTCTTAGAATAAAAATGGCCACTATTTTCATCTTTCATCTATTCCAAACTAAAAATTAGCTGCAAAAACTTGAAACATTCAGCTCATCATTTATTAAACCATGCACGTACATACAATAACATAGTAGGCCTACATATACAACTATACCAACATACAAGTTATAAATTACCAGGTGGGTTCATAAACTATTTACACATACGTATACACTGTTTAAGGGCAATTTGCATGTAAAGCTAAGTACTCACAGCAAATTCAGACTCTGAAATTAAGTGTCTTAATTTCTGTGTAACACCACTCTAATTGTTTGAGTCTGAATTGTACTCGAGTGCGCGATTCCGTGGCCAGAAAAAAAGGGTTGTACTCACAACCATGTTTGTTAAGGCTACCCACAATTCATTATTCTTACCCAACCGGTCAGAACCTCTGTGATCAGTTAGAAAATAACAATACAATTCCGTGTGCGGAAACAATGAATTTCCGTTTGCCTTAACAATTCTGTGGCGCATCGGCAGAAGTGTGAGTACCTACCATCACACTCTTAATTTTAAGGCAGCCGGAAAATTAACGATTCCGTGAGCGGAATCGTGCTGTGAGTACTTAGC
>JAQFZO010000861.1:0-19905 GCA_034695885.1 Geophilus flavus | reverse complement strand
CATTGTCACGTTTCGGACGAAAATTCAAGTTCAAGTTTGAATTATACTCGTGAACAACTCTTCCGAACACTTGGCTGCACAAGAACCATGCTGGACTCTGCGTTCTCGGTCTCCACAACTGGAACCCCATCATCTCGGCCGATGTCCTCATCCTGGGGCTCCGGTTCGTGAACAGCATCGACTGATCCCTCACTCGGAACTTTCGAACTCTCCTCGACATTAAGTGACTTTAAGGTATAAAGGTAAACAAACAAGTTAGGCGAGTTGACGAGCACAAAAGAAGGTTTGAGTCTCATCGACCGTCAGAAGATCTCAGAGAGGGCAAAACTCTTTCTTGGCACAAATGAAGATGCGACCGTTGTCAGACCAGATGGTGACTGCCGCCGTACCGTGCAAAGAATGGACGCAAATTCATCAAGAAAGATTCAATGGTTATAGACGAAAGGGGTTTTGCGTGGATTGCTCTCGTCACAGCGCAAGTAAACAGTGCGATGTAGGCCTTCGAACTTGAACCATCCATCTGCCGGACATAAAGAGGTCCAGCGAAGCCGATCCCTGTGGCGGCAAAAGGTATCTCTTCTCAAACTCTCTCAACATCCTCCGACCCGAGACGAGCCACAGGTTAAATCTCGAGGTGACACAGATGCTGCACTGCTCGTCTCAAAATGGCCTAAAGACAGCTGAATCCGGCACAACCAAGTTTTCATTCAAATGTTGACTTATTGCTTTTCCGGCACATGGTAATGACATGATACATGCATGTGTACTGTAAAAATTACCTGTCAGTTGTGATGGGTGTCAAAATTGCATAATCACTATAGTTCCTCTAGAGGAGCTTTTGCAATTGTGCGATTATGCAATTATTCACATCATTGGCTAATTCCATGCCACAGGCCATGACCACCTCTGATAGAAATGACACGTGATGTACATCTGCCAATGATGTGAATAATCGCATAATCGCATAATCGCACAATCGCTTTCATTTATGCAATCCCCTAATGTTCCGAGGCACCGAATCCAAAAACCCATCAATGACTAACTTCTATGCGAATTAATGAAAGACAAGTTTATTTACAAGAGTGTTACCTAAGCTTATAGACACAAGCAACAACCGACGCTCGATTCTAAAGATTCCATTCAAATTTTTGACATATAATTGCTTTTCCGGCACATGGATGGTAATGCTTGACGTGTGTAAAATTGATATCGGTACTGAATTTGGCCTCCAGTTTCATCTTGTCTAATCAAAATCTCCATAAAGGGAGTGAAGGATGATGAAGGGCAAAAGAAAAAAAAACTTTGGATACAGAGTAGTGTTTATTGGAGTGTATAGTTATCTCATCATAAATATCGAAGATGTGACATTAAATACAGATGTAAGTTACCATAAAAGATACTTAATGGGTAATTAAATCTGCCAATATATATATCAAATCTCAAAATATTAAGTTCATCCAATCCATTCATGATAAGAATGTTTATTTATCACTAAAGCAAATCCAACAACTTATATTTATATCTGCACATGTCATTACCAACACGCGTGAGTCGACTTTTATGAGACCGTTCAACTTAACTTGAGAACAAAAAATTGAGTCGAAGAGGACAACTCTGGAGTCCAATCAACGATTAAGAAAAAACTTGTGGACTACTCAGGAATCTAATTACTAATTAGTAATTACTGAGTATAGTCAGGCAAGGAACACGGCCTGATCAGCAGACACGATATTCATTACCTCAATGTCTCAAAGATTAATCCATGCATGTCAAAGTACATACAAGGTGAAACCGCGAATGACTCATTAAATCAGTTATTGTTCCCTAGATCTACAGAGATATTCAACTTTAGGTGTTTTGAGGACAATTTGATATTACGGTAAATGTTTTTGTTTTTTTGATAGATTCAAAATGAGGCACAATGATGAGTTTATAAATTCTGCTTTAAGTTTGAGAGGAATTTTGTAAGGAAATACTTTTGCTGTCAATTGCTACTGTTCCTGCCATCAATCATGGTGACAAGTGTTTCTTTGTGATAAGGCTAGGGACAGTGATGGACAAAATTGTCCACATGTTTGGGTTGATTCATTTCTCAGGCATTTTTCTCTGTGACTGTGATGCTGGCAGTAAGAAAAAAGAAATAACCAATTTGTTGTCCCTAACTAAAGTCCGTGTGATGGTAAATTGATAGGATAACTAAGCGATCTGATTGGTTGGCATTGTTAGAACACTGCTTGTATAAATTGCTAACAATCACTTATCCTATCAATTTACCATCGCACAGACTATAGTTGACTAGGTTACATATTGTTGTGTAAACACAGCATAAACAGATCCATAACTGAGTGTTTCCTGTTTTATTGGAATCCTGTTTATACCAGTTGTCGTGCTACTCGCTTTAATCGACCGACTTGTGGTGAAAGCAAATTTATTGAATAATCAACTAGTGAGGGAAAACCATTTACCATAAAAAACAACAATAAATAGACTAAAATCGACTGCACGAAAGTTACAGTAAGTCCCATGTTCTTGTGGGACCCACAATCCAGTCCTAAGGGTCTGGTGGCTCGTCTGGTGCACAATTGCAATACCACATGGGTCTTTACATGCTGGTGATTTTAATATCTCTGGGTTTTCACCAGTCCCTGCTTTCTATCACACCATAACTCTGGTTAGTTAGGCTTGACGTGGAGTCCTTGAGGTCATGGTGACTAGTTGATGGTTGAATTGAAGCTGAGTAACCACTTTCAGGTTCGGGCTTATAAAGCCTGGGGTCCCAGGGGGTCTCTCAACCACCCGATCGTTTAAGCAGATAATTGGACAATCCACGGACCTGTAGCAGGGTTTATAGAAAACCTGGGTGCTAGTAAGTCAAACTCGAGTCCATAAATGCACTCGAGAATACTACCTGATTTTTATAAACACCAAAAGCAGAAGGCAATAGTGAGTTAGCGCAATTTGCTTCTTATGATTATATGCTTTTGCTTATATCATGCCTAAACAGGTAAAAGCAAAAGCAAAATGCCCACTTATAATGCCGTCTTACAAAATAGCATAGCAAATCACGTTTTGATTAATCAAACGGATTACATTGTCAAATTATGTATGCAATACGATGTTTCACTTAGCACAAAATTTATTCTACCAGGTACTATAGGAGTTGTGGTTAGCCAACAGTCACAAAACCATAATTTGGTCCGATCCCTTTGCAAGTGGCAGCGTCCATATTTTCACCTCAGAACACACTGGTATTACAGTACCACAACTTTTATACAGTAATTTTATATGCAATTTTAAAAGAGGAATCCTGGTGTAAACATTAAAAATTATTCCTTTCCTTACTGTATAAATTTAAGGAAGGGTTACAACTATAAGAAATGTGTTGTGCAAACTCACAGTTTAAAGAAACTTGGTAAGGTTCTGATACAAAACTCCGAAGTGAATAATTTACATTGTTCTAGTCCCCCTTTTATACCCAACTCATGATGGCACCCACATCTCTACTTCCTGTCAACCTAGCAGCATGAGAAACTAAGATCCAGGAAATTCACACAGGAAATACACTTTAATAAAAAAAACAAATGCAATAACACTTTGCACTAAAAAATATCCCTACAGAAATGCTTTTTGAAATTTTCCCATTTCGTGCAATGTTGTTTAATGACCCCGACCGAAAAGTGTGAGGAAAGGAAGGTAGGACATAAGAGGTTGTAATTTTATTTCATTTTCTTTTCTGTATTCAGAAAGGGACCCTAAGCAACTAATGAATTAATTAAACCACCTTAATTAGAATGTTTTTTTTTTCTTTTCTTATTTTATTTAATGAGTTGTCAACACGCAATTTTTTTCTTTCTTGTTTTGTTTGGGGATAGAAATGAGTTTTTTTTTTCTTTTAATCAATCACTTGAAAACAAATGATGTAAATAATTTATTACCGGTGTGTGATTTTCTTTTCTTTTTATTATGGAAATTCCATGCTGGAAAATGAGGAAAGTTTTGTTTTGAAGGGAAAGAAATTAAGGGTTTGTTGTTGACAGAAGCAGTCATAATTGGTTCATCGCTTTTGTTGTAAATCTAAAATGTGTGATTGTTAACTCAGGCTGGCAAATTATTAGGCATGTTACTAGACAATTTTTGGTAAATAAACGATTCATTTCTTTATTCTACCAAGCTAAGTCTGCAATGGTTCACAACCTGCTTCATATAGTCCTCGGCCATACAAAACAGGTTTGGAATGGCTGAAATACCATTTCCGGTTGTGTAGATTTGTTCGTAATTACGAGATCACAAGAGATGACATCATATCTGCTACCTTATCAGACTTAATATAAACTATAAACTATTTCTTTGTCAAATAAAAAAAAGACGGAAGTTGTGCCTCAAAGAACTGAACTAAGAATACTTTACTCAATAATGGGATGGACTGTTAGCTGTATTGTGCCAAACTGAAATTACCTCTTTTGCAAGAATTTTTAACTCTTATGACTTTTAACTCTTCTGCAACTCAACCAAACTTGTGTTGGCAACCGGAGCGTTTGGCCAGTGGTTCGCCTAAAAGGCGGAATGACGGGATGGATTGCCTAAGGCCCAGCACAAATGGAGGTAGATGCCTGAAAAATTAAGCGTCATACTTTCTCGCGTGACTTTTTAGGCGTACATCAGGTTTTTTGGCGCTTAACAAGCTGACCAGGGGCAACCAAGATGGATGCAAGGTCGCTCGATCTACATTTCAAGGCAAGCATCGAATGAATTAAGTGTTTTTTAACTTCAATCTCCTGTAATAAAGCTTCAAAATGATGTCCACTTGAAGTACATGTACTTTTTTAAAAAGTACCGTACGTTTTTAATTTGAAAAAATTAAAAAAATCCGCTGGCCTATTGTACTGAATTCCTATTTCTCAGTTTAGTGTTACCTGACAATACAAGTTTTTAGTTCTACCCAAAACATACAGGGTGTAATGTGTGGTCTTTGTGCTTTTATTTGTGAAAATGGACCAATTTTTGGGTGTTTTTTTAATTAAAATTTTGTAGTTTTTTCTCAACAGCAAATTCTTGTGCAAGCACTCACACAAGCTTGAGCTTAATTTTGGTGAGTATCTGCTCAAGCATACACTGCTCCTGAACTTACGCTTCCGTTTGCATTGGGCCTACTTTACTGCGACGTAAACAAAAGTTTGTTTAGTTTCTTCATTTTTGTTTAAATTGACTTTAAACTTATTTTTAAGGGTGGTCCATTTTCAAAGACTCTACTAGACATTTAAACATCAAAGTACAAGAGATAAAAACTACACCTTGACCAGTCCCTCATTAAAACTTTCTGTAAAAATTTACATATACGAAAACAACGTTAAAAATTCCATCAACTCAAACTTCCAACTAAAAAAGAAAAATACATAGAGAATATTTTAGTACCCATTTCCATAATGTATATTTATTCAAAATACCGACGCCACAGAAAATTTTTTTTAAAAAATTAAAGTTAAGAGATATAAATTTGAACCGCAACTTACTAAAATTGGCCAAATTCAGTAATGATTTCATTGTAATTCAATTGACGGGAGCTTCTCTTGCACTTTTCCTCGAATACTAAACAACTCGTAGAATATTAATGTTTTTCTGCGTGTAATTTTTCCCAACAAGTTTCTGTCGAGTGCCTAATAAGATGAAGAAGACGCTTTTAATTTTTCTCTCTCTCTTTCCCAGTTATGGAGTGTGATTAAGTAGTCATAATGTGAAAGTGAATTTTTTTTCCTTTCCCTCTTTCATTTCTTTTGCAGCTCGTTCACATGTTGCATTAATGAAGGTGCATGTAAACAAATGGGCTCGATGTAAAACGTGAATTTCATAGGAGAAAGAGAGAGAAAGGGGTTTGGTGCCATGATTTATTTACGTAAGCAAAAGAGGCGAGTGCTAGAATGAAGGTTTTGACTTATAGTGCATATTATTTATAGCCGTTAAGCACCAACGTTGCAGATTAGCATCATTCATCATGAAAGCCAAACAAATCCCTCACATTAGTCCCGGCTTATTAAAGCTAAGTACCATTGTGGCTTTCCGATACACTTCTTGGTTGCAGACATCAGTGCTGCTGAGGAATCCTGCGGTTTTGACCTTACTTAAAAGTGTTTGAACACTTGTTCTGCAATGTCATCACTGCCTTAATGGATTTCGGCAAAGTTTAACCTCCTTTTTGGTTGTTTGCTGGATTCTGGTTGAAGCGGGTTTAATGGTTTTATGACGCAAAGGTTGAAGTGGGATATAAATACCGGGAGCGTTGACCGAAAAGAAGAAAGGAAGTGATTGTTGTATTTGGACTAAATTACAATAGTAGAATTAGTAACAATGTAATTGTTCGGTATTCCACTTCTTGGTGCAGTGGACAGCAGTAGGTGCATTCAATCTCAAAAGGAAAAACCAACTTTTACTAAAGTGGCTTGTGTAAAACTCGTAAAAATCTACTCATGATTGCATGGATTGGCTTTTAACTATAACTTTTGCCATAGGAATCTGCTTTTGCCATCGATAATGCATTTTTGTATCGGCTTTCATCATGTATTTCTGTAATTACCACGTAATCACCATGCTCGACAATTAAAAATACTCATGATGACGTCATGGGGTCGGTTATGCAACGTGCTCGGATTAAAGAGTTTTATGCGAGCGACTTTTGGAAAAACCAGGACTTGATAGTTTCTGCAAAAAAGGCTTTTGTGTCTGGGTTTTTACTTATGATGACATAAAAAACGTAATTGTGACGTAAAAAACCATGATCAAAAGTCAAATAAATTTATTTTTCGTAAAAGCAGCTTTTAGTTGCCATAATGTGAATGGAACTTCCGATGAGCAAGGTGCATTTAACATGGAGCTAAAAGCTGTTTTTACGACATAAACGATTTCTATGACTTTTAATGACGTTTTTTGCATCATCTAAACCCGTTTATGGCATTGAATGCACCTATTGACTGAAACAATTAAATGTCATTTTAAGATAAACTTTATTTGACTATACTGTATAAATTGTAAGTCAAAACTGTCTTTTCAAAAGTCACATTAAGTGTCTTATTTTATTGTACCCTTATATTTAAAACACCAGACAATGTCTCTTGACCGCATCCAAATGTCATTTTTCCATTTTTCCATCAACAAAAAATGTTAGCGGAAAAACAACAAAAAAGTAGTGAAAAATCGCTTCTTTTTTTGTAAGGATTAGCATTAGCTGTAGCAGTGTCGCCAGCAGATACCTAAATAGCGCTAGCGTTAGCGGACAGTGAAAATTGGTAGCGAAGCCATCAGTGGAATATGGTACTTATTCAAGATGGTGTCATAATAAATTCTAAAATCGTCAGAATTCAGGGGATTACAGTATGGAATTTTGATTCTCAAAAACCTCATTCAAAAAAATGACATCATTATCATACTCGAGATTCAAAAAAACCGAAAAATTCAGTTTCATCCCTTAATCAAAATTTGAAACTCCGAGTTGGTGCTATGCAGAGAAGCAAAACTACTATCGCTTGTTGAGATTTGACTACATATCGACTCCCGCCAATCACTAAACATTCTTAGGAATTGATAAATGACTCGACATATCAGATTCATCACCATTGATCCGCCACACTCCACGCATGCCACTGATTAAATGAAGCCAACTTTAAGTACTCTCGTTACATCGATTCGAAACTTTAAACAGTCATGTTCCTACGGATTATACTATCGCACGGAATTCGGCGTGAATCGCTGTCGCATCAAATATTAACGATCCCATCTATCACTAGACACATCACCACAAGAAAAAAAATTTACGAGTCTCGGATTGATCGACAAGAATTTTCTAGACTTTTCGACTGAAAGTTACCTAGTAATTAGAGTTGCTTAATTGAAAGTCATTGCGTCCCATCTCCCTAATAGCCGTCTGATGACGTTGCATTGCCGTGAAGTTTGCATCTTCACTTTAATTACTCTTAAAGATACCATTGCCATTTCCAGGCATGACAAACGAGTTTCTTATAAGCAAAAAATATCATTTTAGACTAAAGATGCGTTTAATGTCTTCTGTTTCTATAATCTATACAAGATAAACCGGAAGTAAAATAAACAAGAGGGATAAGTATGGCCCGACAACACGATGAGTCGTTTTCTTAAAGATGTTGAACAATGGTGCAAAAATTACGAATTTTTATTTGATAGAAATTTGTTTAATTTTTTGCCTATAGTAAGACGCCTTAATGTAAATCCAAGTGACTTAAAAAAATTGTTAGATACCTACATACTAATTTAGTAGCAAAAGAGTAATTTTTTACACCTATTGCAAAAATTAGAACTTCTAAGGCCTTTATTTTATCGGTGTTAAAGTGTTTAAAAAGTATTGCCATTTTCTAGTCGTTTTAGTGTGACTAAAATTTATAAGAATGATGGCTAAAACTAATGAGTTTAAATGAAAAATTACTGAAATTTAAATCAAATGTTTGCTAAATTTAATAAACATTTAGCAATTACTGATTTAAATTTTAGTCACTCTTCAATTAGACACACTAAAATGACTAGAAAACGGCGACAGCTTTTAGTAACTTTATACGCCTATAGATTAGGCAAAAAGATTTACACTAAAGTATGATGCCATAGTGTTTCGTCTACTAGGCATTCGGATGTGACTGCTTCCATCTTGCAGCTTTGTTGTCGAGCCTGCTAATTGGCAATTGGCAATGGCTGATGAAATTTCCATATGTAAAAATCATGGGAGTCTGTGACGAGGTTCCGAGGCCCAATAGTTGTCGTCTCCATGGCAACAAGTGGATTTACAAGGCAAAATACAATTTGATCAGTAATGTCATAAGCTTTCATTAATGCGTAGTACTCATTCCCTGCATGGAAAGGGGTCTTAAGTGTTTCTTAAGTGGTATCAATATTTATTTTTTATTTTTAATATAAGCCTCCTATAGGCTACCGTAGGATCTCTATACAACTGGATGGCGCTTCCAGTCCATTTGTGTATTAGACGGTGCTCACAATGCAGTCATCATGTTGGAAGAGGCAAAAGCTGCCTCCTCCAGATGGCATTGATCATCATAATGGTATTCCATCGGCGACAGGGTTAACCTCTGCCCCACCATATGGCCACTGACACACATCCTGTGGGAAGCACAATCCAGTTATTATAGTGATCAGTGAGTTTAGGCTCAACTGCTCTCGCCCGTTGTCCACGAACCAGCGCCTATGCAGCTCGAAATCCATTTATCTGAGTCGGAGCCTGCACTCTCGAAACTCAAGTCAGGACTGTCTACTAACCAGCGTTTATGCAGCTCGCAGTTTACAGAGCTAAAGTTGCTTGGAAGCCACATTTATGCATCCGTTAACGGTTAATTTTCATTTTTGCCACATTTTATAAATGGCGGTAAACATCATTTATTAAAAACAGAAAAATTGAAACGTGTCTTGGATATTTTATGTCTGGAGAGATAAAACCGAATTTTTCTTTCATTTCTTTTCCTGAAGGTGGACACAAACCACAAGGGGGTGGCGAATCTGGCGATAATACGGATTTAGTGATCAACTGCCCTCTTCCGATCGATATTTGTTATTTTAAGTCGCGATTGGACATTTACGAGGCAATATATTTCCTTCCCTTTATTTTTTTTGCAAGTTTGTGAGTAAATAAAAGTGAATTTTAATTAAATAGTCGTCGATAAAAAAAAAATTTTTAAGACATCGGATCTCAATCTTTTATAATATTTTTTTATTGTGGAGAGTAAGGAACTAATTAAAGGTGAAGTGGGATTTTGATTTTATCGTTCGTCAGAGAGCAATTTTTAAAATGAGGAATTGCATCGCTCGAAGCAGTCTGGCTTAATTTATGTTTCAATTTTTTTTTATTATTGTTTTAAAATGGCACGACAATAAAAGTTTCTGCACGTCAAGGGAGGTTTAAGGGTATGTTTTTATGGCCCCGGTTTCTTAGAATTTGGAATAAAAAAAATGGGAAAATATTGTTATTTACAATGTCTTGGCCCAATTAAGCGACTGTCCCGATTAAAGTGTCCCAATTAAGCGAATTACTCTAGTAAAGTGCTTCAATTAAGCGGTTTAGACTGAGTGAAGTGACCCAATTAAGCGATTTTCCCGAGTAAAGTGTCCCAATTAAGCGGATATTTTTATTAAAGTGTCCCAATTAAGCGGATTCCCCGATTAAACTGTGCCAATTAAACGGCTTAACGAGAAAGGTCCCAATTAACAGGAATTCTCCGAAAATTCACTCGGCTACCTACATTTCTGTTGAAATTATTATCGTAAACAATGTACAAAATGTACATACCAACGTTCGATACAAAACAGCAAATAATAAACCTAGTGATCATTGTCACAGACATTTATACGCAGATAGGAATTTATTTAACATCAACAATTTCTTACTCACCACTATTTGCATTGGTGCTACTAATGAGTACGTCATCTACGAGCCACGACGTGACTTTGACGTAGTCCCGCACGAAACTGGGCACTTGACATTTGAGCACTGCAGTGTTGCCACGTATGACGTATTCGTCGTACACCTGAACTTCGTAGTATTGCTTCACAACTAAAAAAAAATCAAAAAAGAAAAAAATTCAACAATAGTCAATTAACAAAATGAAAAAAAAAAATCCCAAACCCTTTTGTTTACACACCGCATTAAATTGAACGTGACAAGAACATTATTACCGTCACGTCAACTAAATTAATGCGTCGTTCGGGCGTACAATTTGTATAGAAAATCCCAGTTTTATTTTTACTCGTGGAGACATCACCTGTAATTTGTTGGCATGGTGATAAAAATGTTGTCGTTACGAGTAAAAAAGAAAATACCAGCAGTGCAGATGGTTGGTATTATGTGTGGTATGACGGGAGAATGGGAGAGAAAGCAAGAGAAAGAAAGAAAGGGAAAAAAAATCACACATTTGTCGATAATCCAATTAGAAAAATGGGCGTGTTGTATTTGGACGAAGAAGGGAAGGTTAGATTAATCCGGAATGACTTTGATATTCATGACTCGTGTTGTTTTTGGTCTCCTATAGTGGGGAGGATAAATGGAAGGGAGTTTTGCAGTAATAAATCGATTTTTCTCCCATTCCATCTCACTCGCTGCCGTGGACAGGGAATCGTTGATGTATTGTTTTGAGAAATGTCATTAGGCGTTAGCGCTGTTCGATTTCGATCGAGGAAATAAAGATGTTTTAAGAGGAAATGTGTGTAGTGTGTTTATTTTTGTCGTCAATGTAATTTGTAAAAAGCGAGTGTCCCGTATGGAGCTCCTTAGGGTTTTCCGTAAGTGCACAGCGGAATTCAAACATAACGTCAACCCGCTTATAAGCTTAACATCACTTTTTATTTTCTCGGGCCGAAGCCCATCTAAAATAATATTAAAATTACCCGGTTATAACGTCAGCCTGCCTATAACGGCTTGAAATTTCGGTCTCCAAGAACCGGAATTCAATTATAAAGTCTGGTGAAAATGGGCGCTTACGCTTATGCTTATAAGTTCAAACCAAAATCGTAAGAGTGGTGCTAGAGACCTCCATATTTTCTCGTGCATGTGTTCACACTTAGAAATAAAAAAAATTGGATCAGGAAATTATGCCTTAAAACCAAGCGCAAAACCCAAGCCTATTGCCTAAGCTCAAGCGTAAGTGCCCATTTACTCCGGGCCTAACGTCAAAATGACAATATTTAAAATTAAAAGAAGAAAGAGGGAATGCAATGTAGGCTATGCCTGCTACAAGGGGCAGCATTTGTAGAGGCAATGCAGGCAATGCCTGCTACAAGGGCAACCTTGAAGGCACACGAAACCCGCTTATACATTAGGGTCACAATGACATTACGTGCAGGTTCGGATGTTACATCATCCGCCTGTAACATCACTTGCAAGGGAAATGACATTCCTTAAAATTTCACTGCTCATGATTTACAATTTATTAACATTGTAAATCATTTAAATCATTACGAGGATGAAAATTTTACTTCAAATTTTAATTGCACATTTAAAATCAGATAGTCAACAAAAATAAAACTAAACTAACTTATTTACATCACAGTAAAGTAGAGATCTTTCACTACAAAGCAAACCAAACATAAGCTAATAAACTATCCAGTAGTCTGTAGAAGGAAAGTTATATGCGAATAAAAAAAGTCTTAGTTCCAAAACTACAAATATGAATTAATTAATATAACTTGCAAATCTTTAATTGAATCGATTTAAACGAAAGCGGGACATTTTATTCACCGTTGAAAGTTGTTTTATGGCAACAGTTGATGAAATTTGTTAAAAACATTAGATTTGTAAACCTCCTATCCTATGCCATAGGCTTAACTTTTGGCCAGTCTGCATTATTATTACTTTCCAACTACTGTAGATCATACAAAACGCTGCTAAATTTCCATCTTTAATTTCCAACAATACATTTTCTTTTATTTTTAATTTGCGGAACCGTATCGAGTGGAATTGCAATGGAATTGAATAAAATTTCAATTTTAGGGGGAAATAATTTTTTTTTGTGCTCCGTTTGTTGTATTAGAATAATTTTAGAATATTCTTGGAGGATTTTTGTCTCCCACTTTGCTCCTTCAATAAGAGCGCCATTCGAGTGGAATTACTCTATCGTTTCTATGCTAGCTGGCCGCATACTTTCTCCATCTCTCTCGGGCTGAGCCAGCGCAATTCGGTGAACAACGGGAATTTATGAGGCTCAACTCTCTTCATCCGACGAGGCCTATTTTTCATGTGCAGTATGGCTAAGGGATTTGCCTATTTTAGCCCTCCCCCCTCTCTCCCTCTCTCTCTACCCAGTACCCACCCTTTTCCTCAGAAAAAAAGGACGAACGTCAAAGTACGACACTTACTTTCCAGTTTTTTTTCTTGGTCGAGCGGGAGGGGGTCTGGAGGAAGAAAAAAATTGAGGGAGGCTTTGGTGCATTGCTCCCAGTCATAGATGTTTCAATGGTATGATTATTGTCTTGAAGGAAAGTCAGTTTTGGGTTGGGAATGAAAGGAAATAAATGGTGGGATAAATATTTTTTGTGAGTTTTCTAATTAAATGGGATTTACAAGTTGTAAATGATTGTAAATGGTTGGTTCTGTTGGGTTGGAACCATACAAAAAAAATTAATTTTCCAGCAGGGTATTGCCCTTTTTCCAAATGTTGAGACCGATCATGATTGGGCACGCTTTTTTATGGTGGTAAAGGCCTCAAACATGAAGAAAATTGCCACAATACAATGATTGGCACAATTCTACCAACACACTCATCTCACAGACACTTTTCTGCCTCTTTGGTGTATGATGACAATTCCGGGCAAAGAAAAGCAACTGCAAGTGATTACGTTCTGTATAATGACGGAACCATGGTCGACTTACTGTTTGGATTTAATGGGACCTGAACTAAAGTAATTGGTAGAACATCTCGGTACCAAATATCACGAATTATTAACTCTTAATCCTTCTACAGCCCTGATCGTGCATGGGTGTATTTGCATTCCCAATCTGAATCCGTTAAACCGAAGCGCTTTAGGTTAATTTCTTTCACTGTCAATAGAGCATGCAAATGCAGACAAATCTCAGACGGTTCTTTTTCTGTTTATGATTTATCCACTATTTTCATGCGTTTGGAGCGCCCTCTGTTGCTAAAAAAAGAAAAACTATGCTAACAGCAGCGCCTTCTGCATTAGGATACGCTAAAATGGCCTCATAGGGATTTCAAAGGGCAAAAATACTTAAAACCAGGTGCAAATTTAGCCATGCATAGTATACTACTGTAGGAGAATTAAGAGAATTACGAAAATGTCCACAAGATGTAGGCTGTTGCCACGTTGGACCCGATAAATTAGGGAGTTAGAAAATCTTGGTCTTGGGCAACAAACCGACCAAATATTAAAAATAAAATTCGTCAGGTCATTCTGAAACTGCTTCGTGAACGAAGCTACGAAGTTTACCCTAAAATTTGGTCTTGTTTATTTCGTAACGAACGAAGAGCGTGCATGCCAACAAAACTTATATATAGGTGGCGCCACTGTTTGTTTATTTATTTTTAAGCTATCTACTTTGTCAAGTTACATTTCTAACTACTGTAGTTACACGACCAAAGCAACGAAGTGACAAAGTTGTGGATGCAGCTTCATTATTCATGCAAATCCACCAAGTTTTTTTTCTAACTCCCTATTGTTAAGTGACATGGTGACAACCATCCTCAAGTAAATTTATTAAAAATGTACACAAATTTTAATTTACAAATGAATATTAAAATGGCTCAAATAAGTACTTATCAATCACGCTCAAGCGAATCCGTCTACGAAAAAGATGGTTAAGTCTTTGAAGGGCCAGTTGTTTCCGCCTCTGTGTTTGCGGTTGCCCAACAAGCAACGTCCATGAATGACAGCACGAGGAAGCTTGTTACAACAACTACGTAATATCCAATGTTAATCTCGTTACAAGATACCCAACTTGACGTCTTCCGAAATCTTAATTGACTTTAAACATCGACTTTGATATTAAAGAACTTGTCCGAAGACATCCAGGGCAATGCACCACGGAATACAAGTCTCTATTTACAGACATTAAAGAAAAAAGTTTTAGTACAAATAAGACAAACAAGATATTTTGGAAGGAAACAACCAAACTCGTAAACCTGCAGACATTTTAATGGCTAACAAATAAAAAATTGATGACATATAAAGAAGATGAGGCAATGGAAACATGTTTGCAGGTTATTGGAATTGTTTTGTAATGAAAATTCAGTCAAAAAGCAGGTGGATAATTAAAAAAGGATGATTTATAACTAAAAAAAGGTGCTTGGTTGAAAAAAAGTAAATTTTCTCGCAAATTTTGAAGTTATTCTTTGCCTGATTGCAATTCTGGTCTTTATGGGTTTGTTTACGTTTAAAGTTTGCATTAGGGATTGTCGTGTTACTGAAGCAGAGAAATAAACATCTTACATGAGTAAATACAAGGAGGGTTTTAAATATCTAATGCGTTGTGAAGAAAAAATACAACTTAAAGATCTTTTCTTGTTTGTTCTCGTATTAACTGCGGAAATTTGTTTGAAATATTAAATGGGCAGGAAAATATTCTTCGTTCTTTCGACTAGTTTTGTTGGTTTTCCATCAGAAATGTTTTGTTTTGTCAAACATTTACGTTTTTTATTGAAATCGTGCAGTTGCTGTATGCTCGGTATGTAGATTTCTCGTTTGAGACATTGATTACAAACAATCTGTACGTTTTCATGATGGGGTTTTTTGAGGATTATCCTGTAAAACAACAATGAACAACAATACTTAACAATTAACAAAAACAAGATAATCTTCAAAAAATCCTGTCATGGAAACGTGAATGAAACAATATAATAATAAACTTATTAATGTATATTTTTTGCCTCTAGGTGGTGCTAGTTGTTGTACTTGCAGACTTGCAGTTCACGTAAAACCAACAAGGCAATGGTTTGGTCATGATGACTAAACCTTCATGTCCTTTTTAGCTGTTTTGGCAATTTATATCAAGTTCTCGCACAACTATCCTTCACACTTTCACAAAGCAAAACTGTTTGAATCACCGCTAGGGGTGTGCACTTCATCAACATTTCCTTATCCGAGCCATGTTGGTTTTGAACCACAATGCAGTTCGTCAAAACCAGCAACATGATTGGCTACGATTCAACTGCGTGGCGAAAAGTACTAAATGCAAGTACTTTACATATCACTTCTCAAGTGTAGTACACACGCGCTTGCAGTCAATGAGTGAAATAATTCAATATAGTTAATACAGCAGTTCACCATACTGTACTGGCAACTTGTTAGCCATAACAGACGTGATCACCGTAAAACACACCAGATGTCACTAGGTGTTCAAACATTTTACAGAAGCCCCCTTGGTAACATGCATTAATACAGTATAAGTTATTTCTACAGAGGCCTTCATACGCAGATGTTTTCAGCAGAAATTAATAGTATTTATAATACAAAGAAGCACGTTGTGTTCCTAGTGGTGTAATACAGTAATTAATAATGCATTTGCTTTCTTTTGTATGATTTTTCCTATAGCATATTCTGAACGAGTAAAAATTCGTCGCGATCGCAGTCAAATGGCACCAAGTGGATGATGGCAAGGCAGAACCTTCGATTGGGGCAATTTACATCGCATCGACACTCGTCGATGTTGTAAATATGCAACGTCTACACATGGGACTCGAAACGAACAAACTGCACATGCGTGAACCGTGATTCCATGAAGGAATTATAGGAGTGGTAGGTAGTTCCCTATGATATACAGTGAAGCTTTACACTGCCATTTAGTGACCAATGATTGAAGATTTATTCGAAACGTTCCAATCGCAGGTAGATTACAGCGATAGTTTGATTTTTATTTTCCACACTTTCCCCCATCTGATATTTTAACTGCAAATTGACGGTTTTCGGAGACACCAGTGTGAATTACAGTGGGGAAAAGTGCGTTTTCGCTTGATGGCTTGCAGCTGTGGCCAAACTCCCCCTTTTTTTTTTCTTTTTTCAAAACTTCAAAAAAAAAAAAAAACTAGAAATCCCAAGTCGGTTTGGCTTTTCTGCGATGTGCTATACGATTTCTAATTCTGCATGACTTTTTCCCCCGTTTGCTCCATCAGTTCCACTTCACGTGTGACATATACACACTTCTCTTATGAATTTATCGTCTCTTTTCAAAAAGGCCTTTGGAGGATTTGGATTGAAATTAATAGAAAAATATTTTCCTTGCAATTGGATTGCATTTCTACTTCCATTTATTTATATTTATATTTTTCTTTTCTTTCTTTAATGAGCATTAAACTGAAAAAGTTGCTTACGTGAAAGGTAATAATTTAGTTAGTTGCATTTCCCCTGCAGAGGGCGCTTCTCCGTGGGGAGTCTGGCGAGGTAATTACACAGGTGAGTTGTCTACGAGGGTTTTTCATGCAACTTTCGGTCGATAGAGGTCGTGTTTTGTTTTGTAACGTGTCCCGTACCATTTGGCATCACACCGGTGTTGGCTAATGATGATGCCGGTGTGTTAGGAACAAAGTTATTCAGTGATTACTAGGCCGGAAGTTTGTAGCTTTGCTTTTTTTGATGACTTCATCAATTGGTCACGAATATGTGATGTGGGGGGGTTCATCAGCGGATAAGGAAATTAGAAGCAATTGAGAAAAAAAATGTGTGTGGGTGGTGGAATCATGTTTTGAATTTAAAGAAGGGCAATTATTCATCCAGGAGAAATAAATTTAGAAAAATTAAGGTGGAGTTGAAGTGGAGAGATGGGGCATTTTCAGTTTCGAGCGTACGGGTTTATGCCGGAGTACAGGAATAAATTTCATGTTTTTATTTTCTTTTTGTAAACCTAATTTTAAGCCTTTTCTCATTCCTTTACAGTTAATTACTGCTTTTCTTTGTTGTTTACAATTGAATGCTGCCTGCTGTATCGCACAATTTTTAGTGTGATGTAGAGTGTTGTAATTGATTGCAGAAACAGAATAAATCAGTCTTTACCAGAGACTCGACAAACGTGGTTAGTCTTTTGTCCAGTTCTCAACCAATCACTCTGGATTAGACTGTAGGTTGTTGGGAACTATAACCAGACTAACTTAGATATTTTGGTAATACAACCCTTGGCAGGTCTATCTGGACACCGAGTAAGGGTTGGCTGGTCAGTTTACAGGTCTGTCAATCAAGGCATAACATCTCTAGCTCACCACCAGTTACTCTGGCTTTGTTCGTAGACTGTGGTAGCTTGGTAACACTCGGTACTTCGATCCTTTACAGGTCCATCTGGACGACAGGCTGATAGGGATGCAACCCAGTCCGTCAGGACCTAACTGCATAGATCTGAAGACCTTTCACTGCTGCTTAGGGTCACTAACCGCAAACTCCCCCACACCGTCATGTTACATTTACATGGTTTACGAAAAAACGCAACAGAATTGGTCGTTGGTTAATATGATTCATGATCATGAGTATGACGTTTCGGGGATAAAAGGTATGATGATGCACCCAAACAGATATTAATGTAAGATATTTTTATTAATTTGTGTATTTGTCGACTAAAGGCATTCGTGCCAGGTGTATTTGTGTGCTGCCCTTTGTTTCCCTATCGTATTGTTTCATAACAATTTCAATGTAAATGCCAATTGATGTTATAAAAACATAAAAATCAACATCAGTGATGAAAATCGGCTAAAATTGAATATATCGATTAATTAATTATTTCCCCCGATATATCGATATATCGCACTAACCCACGACCCTTTACTCGGAAAAAATAATTTCCTTATTGCGCCTTCCCAGCAATACACTAAAAGGTGTGCAAATATAGAAATATTTATCTCCATCCAACGTACACAGTATGTAATTATTTAACATGATACATAGTAATTACTCTTAATACTTTCGAGAGGTAGAAGCAAATTTGAACGTGTACGTAATTTAATCCGAAAAAAAATTACATTTCGATTTTTCGCCACGAAGGAAACCTTCGGCTTGGAACATTATCTTTGCTTAATTACAGGCAGAATGAATAGGAAACTTAAAAAGAGTTTTGGCAAATTCCAATTGTGTAAAGTTAATAGTCGGGGTTTCGGATTACTTACTTTAACAAACTCAATGACAAGACGCTGGAACTTGAAAATTTAACTTTTTAAATTTTTTAAAATTTTTTTTTAATATTTGAAGTGAAGGATTTTGAAGCACTTCACACATTATCGATAATTTAAAGCCGAAGCATACTCAATGATGTTCACTTCATTATACAGTCAGTCGCCGTGTCAAGAATTCTCAATCGATGACAGTTTGACATGACATGAAATGGAGAGTTTGTGCAAAATTGGCTTGTGCCTGAAGAGCGGCCGAGACAAGCAAATTGATCACGCGCTTGACAAGAATTCTTAGTCAAAATAATGATTGATGTAAAGATGAATCGATAAAGCAAAGCACGAAGCATATTTTAAGTATAAACTTTATACGTTCTTCTTTTTTTAAAAAAAAGAGTGCATGGAAGAAAACTCAATTGAATTACGGAATTTTAGAACGTGATCTGAAAATATTCCGAAAACACTCAGTTGAATTTCTTGTGCATTTTCAGATGCCGCTTCGGGGAATTTGTATTTTAGGATACATACGATGAACCAATTCTGTAAGTACTCGCGTAATTTCGGGGTTTTGATGTTGATGTATTATACTCTATTTTATATTGTTTAACAATCATTTATGTGTGAATCGTATGTGAAAGTGTGAAAGTGAATGTGTGAATGACATCATAAAAGTTGCGACGTATGAGGCGTTATTGTGATTTTGTGATTTTGTGACGCATACACATTCACACATTCACATTGATTCACACATTACCCCTACATGTCACAAATAATCCAGATTTTCTTGATTTTCTTGATTTTGTTAATTCTTGTGTACGGTATTGTTGTTGTTGTTTTACAGAATAATCCTCAAAAAATCCATAGAGATGCATAGAGATGCATTTCTTTCAATTTTCTCATTTTAATCTGTACGTAAACATCGAACGTGGCGTTAAACTCATTTATTTTTATTAGTTAGCCATTTTGAGGGATCTATTTTTTTTCAAAACGATTCAGTTTGAGTCTATACAGAGTGCAGCGCCATCTAGTGACAAAGTTTTGATGGGGAATCTTTACAGGCATCGCTCGACCTGCTTAGCATGGATGGTTGTTTCCTTACCTCTCTTTCTATACAGATTGTGGGTTTGACCAAAATCCACGAGTTTAACCAGCCTGCCAAAGGCGTTTAGCGCAAAACTGATTTTGGAGGCTTTTGCCTCCATCCACAATATTTTTAGGTACATGGGACTTAACGCGGATTCACACTAGCAAGAATTAATGGCACAATATCGAGAACAAAGAATACATAATACAG
>JAQFZO010000860.1:0-19905 GCA_034695885.1 Geophilus flavus | reverse complement strand
CCTATTGAATTCTAAGTTTAATTTTCCTAAGTGAAATTTAGTAATCATGGATTTAAACTTTAGTCACTTTTTATTTAGCCCCACTTAAACGACTGGAAAACAGCTGACACTTTAAACATATACAATTTAGACTTTTTGGACTTCCAGTGTAGTCTCGGTAACTGTAAAACATCAAAAGAATCGGTTTATATAAAAACATTTTTTATTTGTTTAACTTTATCGTTTTTTACTGGATTAGTGAGCCAGCGAGTGAATGAATAAACAACAAACTAAATTTGGGTTTATTTTGATTTCGCTGTTTTAATAATTGATAAAAACTAAATTCTAAATTCAACATATAAAAAACAAGATGAATAAACTTTATTTTCTTTATTTATGTCATTAATACCCATTTTACATGAAACGAATCTTGTAACCGAAATTTTCCCACAGTTAGAACATAAAATAAACTTAAGATAAACTGATAATTTTTTTTAAAGAAATAAAAAAAAATAAAAACACTCGAGTTTTTTCTTCTAAATCTCCACAGCAAACAAAAACTGATAAAAATATATATTTTAACCCTCGGATCCAATAAATCATCTCAAAAAATTGGAGCATTAGGCCTATTTTTTAGATTAATAATTTTTTTTTTATATTATACACACCTTACATCACATTACTTAGTGAAAAAAAAAAGTTGGCAGATGGCAATGGGTGAGCCTGCAAACCAAACCAACCTAACACTCCCGCAGGGGAACCGCCAACATCAAAGAAATGCCGAAAAGGCAGGAGTATGGGAGGGACATTATTATTCATGTGCCCTTTATTAATCACAATTAAAAGGGCACACCTCCCGAATCTAAAGAACTTTTGGGTCAAAAGAAATCGACTGTGAGAAAATCAAAAAAAATTTCACACATTGGCACATCAGTCGATCGAGTGTCGACGGTTTCAAATTAATTTCATTCGAGGAAAAAAATCAAAAAAATTAAATTAAAAGATGTCGAAATCGGGTTAAACCAGTTTCAATTGACAATTTTTTTTTTCTATAAATTATCAGTTGATTTACACAAAATTTCTTGTTGGTGATTATCCATTTAACCCTTGAGAGTGAGTTCTTAAGATATAGTATTCTTCAGATAAGACATAAATTCACTCTTAAAAATTCATCATTTTTTTATTTAAAAAATTTTCTTTGATATTTTTTTCCTCGTTTAATTAAACTGCCATTTCTGTCTTGTTTCCTTCACACCTCCTCAGTCAAAACTTTCATCTCTTGCCCAGCAAACAAGGCCAATGGTTGCTTAGAAAGAAAGCAAAAAAAAAAAATTGGGCAGGTTCCATGACTTACGGGTGTTGTCATCACGTTTTATTTGCCAGTGGAATGAAAGATAACAAGTTCAACAACAGATATTATTATTATAAAGTGATTTAACATTAGAAAATAATAAGTAACACTGCAAAAATTTCAAATTTACAAAGAGGAAATTTAATGTAAAATTTATTGTTAAATTTGAGCTGTCAAATTTGTAAAATCGTGAGAAATTGACGTGAAAGATGTGTAAATTGAGATTTACATCTTATTTAAATGGTATACAAAAATTGGTGAAAATTGTGACTGGTTTTTGTTAAGATTTTGAATGATTTTGTAGTGATTTTGGCAATTTTTTTAAAAATGTGAAAAATTTTTGAAGAGTTTTTGAACGATTTTTTAAAAAGATTTTGAACGATTTTCTGAAGATTTTTGAAGATTTTAAAAAATTTTCTTAAGATTTTTGAACGATTTTTTGAAAATTTTGCTATTTTGTGATGATTTTTTGGATTTCTAAGACTGGAGGGGGAGGGGGGCGATCGCCCCCATTGGCCATCCTGGATCCGCCCTTGTTCTTGACCACAAAAAAGTTTTGCAAAGTATAGCTTTGCCCACAAATATACATCAAATTAAGCATTTGTAAATCAGAAATTTTTTGCAGTATATCTCTAACCCCAAAAAAATTTATTTATGAAAAATAAAAAAGAATAAATAAATAAATAAATAAATCGTTCTTATTTTAAACTTTACCCTTTAGCTACATATTTTCTACAGTCCCCTCCCTGTGATTTGCAACTTATAATTTCTCTTACTTCGGTTTCTTTTGATCTTTTCTCCTTATTACACATGAAAATCATGGCTACTTGCGCCTTTCTTATCATTTATATTTACTGCAATTTAAAACAACCGAGTTACAACAATTTATAAAAACCTAACAAACCAGAAAAAGTGTTTTCTCTCTACAAACAATGAGAAGAAAACTAAGAAAACAAAACCATAAAAATTCAAGCTTGTGACAATGGAAAATATAAAACATGTTTTAACTGAAAATCCACCAACCCAAAGGTTAAGAACAAACCCCTTGTTGAAGGTCATCAACAGAATCAGATATCAGCTGGATACCAGCACAAGCAAAGAACAGGTAAAAATATAGCTGAGGGCTAAACCCAGGTGCGATGAGAGGGGAGAATTCCAAACAAGGTGATGCTTCACTCACATGTCAAATTTATCAAGAGTCTAGTTAAGAGGAGGAAGAAAAAAAAATACAAGAAGCCTACCCAACACACCTATGAAAATATGAAAATCAAATAAAATTATTAATTTGTTTTCTTTCTCTTTAAATATTTATTTTTTTTGCAAACTATATATTAATTTTTTCTTGATTAAATTATTTTTAATCTAAAATTTTTGTCACATGGAAATAAATTATCAATGCTCAAATTAGTGCATCTGTGATAAAACCAATTTTTTTTGCTTTTTGTTTCTTTCCTTTTCTTTCCTTCATTTTTTTTTCTCAAAGAATGTGGAATTTGGTTTTGAAGAAAACAAGAGAGAAGTGATTTTCTTTTATGTCTTACCTGCTGTTCCGAAGGAGAAGTAAGTCAAGAATACTATTATCCACACGATCGCCATCTGTAAATGACGCGGGAATCCCTGCCATACAACTTAATGTCAGGAACACATGAGTTTGAATGCAAAAAAAAGCGTTATCGACACTGATAAAAATCCTCTGCGATTACTACAAAGCCACGATTACGCTGCTCGCACTTGAGCAATGGCTGCCATCTGCAATTAACTCTAAACGCTCCTCGATTTCTGACCGTGACCTCAGGAAACCTCAACGAAGGGATCGGAGAAGCACAAAGGGTTGAGTTTTAATGACGTCATTACAACGCGATGGACTGCTGGATTTTTGACAAAACTCACCGCCAGGTGGCGATCTCCTCTTGGTAAATTAGGTGCACTTGCCTTCTTCTGATGTTTCAACGTGAATAAGCAATAAATAAACTTCTTAAATCGACAAATCAGACTTATGAGAATAAGTTTTTATACTGGCGACCTCACGTGTTAAAAACTGTCACTCTTAGAATTTTAATTTCAATTTGATTTAATTTTTATTTTATTCTTGAAAATTAAAAGTTCAAATACAGTCTTTATAATTATTTAAAAGGAATAATTAAGGAATTAATTGAACAGCCTCGGAATTAAGGCTGTCAATTAATCTTTGTTCTTTGGTCTTCTCTTCTTCTTTCTCTCCCTGACCATCACCCGCGCTGTCCGGTTTTTTTTTACGACTATCCTCATCTCCCCAAGTTCCAGGATTGACTAAAACATCCTTGTTGGAATTCCCGTTCTAAATGGAAAAGAATAAATAAAATGAATGAATAAAAACGCATAATTTTATTTCAAATAATCAAACCTGTCCATCACGCTTAACATATTTAGTGAACATGTTACTGTACAATTTCCTCTCCTTTTCATACTGTTCCTTCAACATTTTATTACAAATGATGAGCTGATTAGCAGCTGCTTTATTATTCGGATCAATTTTAAGAACTGCCGAAAAGTCTTGTTTGGCCAATTCGATTTCCCGGATTCCAAGTCTGGCCAATCCTCTTCGAAAATGGCCTTTTTCATTGTCCGGATCGATAGCCAGAGCGCTGTCGGCAGCTTTGGCGGCTTTGAATGATTCGTTAAGCTTCAGGTAACACATGGCCAGGTTCAAATGACCCTGAATCGTCAACTGATTGCGGTCTTTTTCTTTCTCCTCTTCGAGTTCCGGAATGTTTTCTACCAATTCGATCACCTTGTTGTATTGTTTGACGGCTTGTTTGAATTTTCCGTTTTTGAAATAATTCGTCCCTTTTGTTTTACAAATGTTCGCTTGCTCGATCTTTTCGTCATTGTCCATTTCCCAGGTTTCTCTGGCCTAAAATAAGACCAAAAAAATTTTTTTAAATAAAAATTCTGTCAATAAATGATTAGATAAACTCACTTTTTCAAAATTGGTTAACGTGACTACGTATTCGACATCAGCGCCTCCAGGAATTTTGAATTCGGAATTTCCATCTTTTCCAAAAGCGTAATTCGACTTGAGTAACAAACGTGAGGTTTCTCCCTTTTTGAATTTCTCCAACGCTTTTTCGATTCCATCAACGACTCCGTGTTCACAACCATCACCGATTGGAAATGTAATATCACGTTCATCGAAAACGCGACCTTCGTATTTACCAATCATGTGCACTACATAAAAAAGAAAGGAATGTATCAATAAATTATTCATGTGATTTGCACTAAATTATTAACCTGTAACCATCGCGCCATCATTTGGAGTCGAATATCCGTCTCCTTCCTTTACTCTGCGGCGAATTATCCCTGCATCTTTTTTTGAAGTTAAATCTTCGCCATCCCAAGAGAATAATTCAACTTCGAACACCTGAAATGCGTAATAGAACATAAAATCAACACTTCTTACGTATTTTTCTTTACACATATCATACCAAAGTGGCATTAGGTGGAATTTTTGGCGGACTTCCTGCTTTGCCATACGCGTATTCAGATTTACAGTACAGATTACACACTTCTCCTTTCTTCATCGTAGCTACACCGATGTCCCATGCTTTTATCACCGCACCTTGAAGGAAAAAATCATTAAATTTAAAACCCTTTTTACGTTGTAACATTCATCGATCCACGTGGGTTTCAATTTCCTCACCGGTTCCCAAAGTAAAATCGAACAAATCTCCGCGATCGCGGCTGGAATCGAATTGACTGCCGTCGGTGAGTCGACCAACGTAATGTACTTTTACCGAATCGCCAGTAAAAGGAATCTCGTCTCCTTCCCCGATTTTTACAATTTCTTTCAGGACTCCTCCATCCTTGTTCGGCGAAATATCCACAGCATTCGGTCCAGGAGTAAGAATTTCCTTCTTTTCGTCGCCTACGATGTCGGTTTCTGGTAACTGTACAGTTTCCATTATTCCTGCACTCATTTCAATCGAGTGTTGCTGTTGCTGAAGTGCTGAACGACTGATGAAAGGATCGAACAACGGGAAAAAGAATATTCGCGAAAATGTTTAACCTAACAACGCCAGACGACAACCGCTAGTGTGGCGCCGACTACTGGAATATGGTTTAAACTGAAATAAAACCGCGAAATACAAAATGAAGGGGGGAAAACTTATTTATTTAAGTTTGAAAAAATGAATACAACACAAACAAATCGAAAACTAGAAAATGTTATTAACACTGAGAGTTTGCAATTTCCAATTGTTTCTTGGCAAGTTGGTTTTCTTCTTCGAATAAATCTCTGAAAAAAGTCAATTTGTGTAATTTTAATTGAAAATAAATGAAATAAATGAACTAAATTACTTACAATACTATTTCCCACTGCTTTTCATCAATCTCTTCAAAAATTGATGGTTTCTTCTGTTTCTTTCCTAAATTTTTTTCTACGAAAGACAATTTTGCTCAGAAAAAACATCAGAATTTCGTGAAATGATAATTTATTGTAATTTCGTACTTTCTTCAGCAATTTTCTCCAATTTCTTGCGAATCTTATTTGCTTCATCAGCCAAATTACAATTGGTCTGTAATTAAAAGTTTTCTTCATTTATTACAGTTTACACTAAATGAGATAAATTTACTCACGAAAGGCATCGTAGCATCGTTCAACTTTCCAACTAGTTCATCAACTTTTTCTTTAAACACATCCCTGGAATATATTTCGTAAAAATAAATAATTTATTCAATTTAAAAAAAAAAACATTTTTGCAATTTCACCCATCGTGATCCATCGAGTTTTCTTCACATTCGATCTTGACCTCCAATTCTTCGATCCGTTTCATCATAATATTTATTGAACTCTCCTCAGCCTTGACTAAATTTTCCTTTTGCTTTAGTCTCAATCTATGAACCTCGACTTCCAGTTCCGTCTGCTTCAACTCTTCATCCAATTTAAAACTTTGCTCGTCAGCTATTAAAATTAATTCTATTAAATGTATTCAAAACATTTCAGAGAAGATAAACAAAAACAAACCATCTTCCACTTGTTTTAATAATTTCAAGCTTTGTCTCTTCAAATTTTTCAATTTTTCCTCCCTGTCGTCAAAATCTGAAAAATTTAATCAAATCAATGCATATTTCCATAATAAAACAAACATCTCACCTTCTAAGCATCGTTGAAACACCTCACTCAAATTCTGCGCCATCTTCCTTTACGCCATCTACCGCCAAATCCCTAAAGTTGTGATATTGACAATTGTCACCACTAGATTTCGTTCCTGTCGAGCGCATGCGTCGAAAATAAAACATTAGGCAATTACGGTACAATCTGAACGCAGCACAACACAGATTTGCATCATCTGTGTCTGACTCGTCAGAAATGGATTTCGATTCACTATTACACCGAAGTACCTCACTCACGACCACCGAAACCACGTCGGAATCTCTCAAACAACGAGTCTACTTCGCGGCCAGAGATGGTATGGCAATCACCTTGTTCGCCCTATTGGCAGACAAGCCCGATCACGAAATCGGCTACCTTTTGAGTCACGTCACGGACGAAGAAGGGCAGAAATGCTCCCCGCTCATCATCGCCGCTCGCAACGGACACGAGAAAGTGGTGAAAATGTTGCTCACGAAATTCCAACCGAGCGTCGAACAAGAAGGTGTAGTTCGTTTCGACGGTTACGTCATCGAAGGTGCCAGTCCCTTGTGGTGTGCAGCTGGAGCAGGTCACCTGAACGTGATCAAATACCTGGTGAAAAACGGCGCCAACATCAACCATCCGACCAAAACCAACTCGACACCACTGCGAGCCGCCTGCTTCGACGGCAGACTGGACATAGTCCGATACCTGGTCGAACACAACGCCGACATTCACATAGCCAATAAATACAACAACACGTGTCTGATGATAGCCGCCTTCAAAGGCCACACGCAGGTGGTTGCCTTCCTCTTAGAAAGAGGCGCAAACCCGAACACGAAAGCCCACTGTGGCGCAACCGCGCTCCATTTCGCGGCCGAGTGCGGCCACGTGGAGATAGTGCGAGATCTACTTGAAAAAGATGCTGAAATGCTTCGAAACGAGTACGGAATGACCCCGTTGATCTCGGCGGCTGAGAGGACCCAAGCGGACGTTGTGGAATTTCTGGTTTCGCGAGACAAAGTATCGCGAGAGGAACGAATCGACGCCCTCGAATTGCTAGGCGCATCTTTCGCTAACGACAAAGAAAATTACAACGTGGCCAAAGCTTACACGTACCTGAAACGAGGCATGGAAATGAGGTTTCAAGACGGCTGTCATCCGGTGTACAAACCGGACTGCATTTACGTAGAAGCGTACGAAAATCACACCGAATGTGCGTCGATGGAGGAGTTGGAGGCGATCTCGAACAACGATAATAAATTACACATGGAGTCGCTCGTGATTCGCGAAAGGATTCTCGGAGCCCACAATCCGGAGGTGCCGCATCCGGTCATCTTCCGCGGGGCCGTTTTCGCCGATTGCTGTCGGTTCGATCGGTGCATCGAGTTGTGGATTCACGCTTTGCGCTTGCGACAAAACAGTCGTTTATCCGTTGCGAAGGATTTGCTGCGATTCGTGCAGGTTTTCTGCCAAATGATCCACGTGGGCGTCGATTTACCCTTCGAGTTTCTCAGCGAGGTGTTGGAAAGGGGAGTTTTGGAGTTGGAGAGGAATCAGATCAAACTGCCGACCGTCCACGACAGCGAGAAAGAGACTTTGCGAGACGAACTTGATGGAAATATATTAACCATTTTATATTTGCTCATTCTAGTGACGAAATTGATAAAGAAGGCGACCAGAGAAGAAGAAACACACATTTATAAATTGGTTTACAAGTTGAATTCGCTTTATTTGGCAACGAAGGATCACGAGTACTCGTTGCTGCACCTGATTGCGCATTCGGACACAGTCGTCGACGACTTCCACACGAACGACGTGTGTAACTTCCCTTGCGCAGCCACTGCCAAACTACTCATCAAATGCGGGGCGGATGTGAATGCTTTGGATAAGGACAGAAACACGCCATTGCATTTGATAGTGACCTATCAGAAACCAATCACTGATTTCCTCACACTTCATTCGATCATAATGGCGCTGATAGAGGGAGGCGCACACATGGACACAGTGAACAACAAGGGACAAACTCCGTTCGAGGCGGCGACGACCGGTGTTGCCGAAATAATTTTGAGAACTCAGTCAAAATTAAGTCTGAAATGCATCGCAGCCAAAGCGGTCCGAAAGTTTAATGTTTCTTATCAGGGTCAAGTACCCCAGACTCTAGAAAGTTTCATTGAACTTCACGGAGTTCCGAGATTAAGTTACGAATGATCGAGTTGCCTAGACGAATCGATGTTATTTTAAAATATCTGATTTTTTTTTTAAAATTAAATTTTGTTTTCATCGATGAGTTGTTTGGAAATGTTATTTTTCTGTTTCTATTTTAATCGGTTTTGTAAGAGGATTAGCAAGGCTGTGTGATGCAATCCAATGAGAGTCTATGATATAAATAGATGTGAAGTGATTTAATGGAGAGAAGAAAGAGAGAAAAGAGGGAGATTGTTATTTTCTCACTTTAATATTTGAATAATTGTTTTTTTTTAAGGAGTTCTTGTTGGCTGCCAGCAAAATTGGCTTTGATACGATGACTTACGCAGTGTTTTTTTGCGAATTGTTAAGTAACCATCACTGCAAATTGTTATTTTTTGATTTTACTATTCGAAAATTCTTTCTATTTTTCTTTTGTTATGTTAGTTTACTGAGGAAAAAAGCAGATGTTGGTGAAAATTATTTATTAATTTCATACCAAAATGGTTTTTCTTGATAGTGCCACGTTATACACACTTTATGGCCAGTTTTTACAATTTTTATGAAAGGTAGACAATGAAATAAAATGTTTCTCAACTTAGATATGTAAACCTAGTCATGAAATACTGCCCAGTGAATACCTATCTGCATGAGGTGAAGTGTTTATAAAATGTTTACAACTTTTATCTGTGTAATTTAAGCTTGTAAAATTCCTATTTTTAAAGGAATGAGGATTGAATTTTTTAAAAGTTCAATAAATAAAATTATACAAGAAAACAAAGTATCGATGTCCCCTTTTTTATTCACATTCAACGACCCCACATGGATGAAAAATGAAACTTTGGTTACCCTATATAAAAAAAAATTGATGTTTCTATGGTGAGCAGACAAGCAGCAACTCTCCCATGTCTGATTTCCCACAATCCATTGGTGCGCTGAAATGACATCAGCCACTGCTTTTAAGAACACGCATGACGTCACTCTTTAATAACATGAATATGGACTATTAGCCTTTCCTCATCCTGTTTGTGGGGGTGTTTTTCAAAGATTTCATAAAATCTCAGAAGAGATCTATCTTTGATGGTATCAAACAACACTCAGCCTTTTATGTAAACTTCGTAAGTATCCATTTTTACTTAAAAAATCGATCCGTTCCTACCGTTCAATAAAAAAATAATGTTAAATGTAATTAATAAAAATCAAATGTCCACACTCGATTCGATGCATCTTAAATTGTCGATGTGAGCAAACCGTGCACACCCATCACTTCCGAACGCACACAACCAAATCCGATGAGTTTATAAAAGATAAAATAAAATAGGAACGAATCGATACTTAAAATTCGTTGCTCAATAAGCGTGAGACTTAAAAAACCGTCTTGTAAAAGTCAAATGTTATTAAGCACTTAAACTGATTAATTTATTAGGAACAAATTAATTAATTTGCTCGCTAATTTATTTACAGATACTCTGCTATGCGTTGGTGACTTCGGGGATGAGCCAAGAAAAGGTTTGAAAATCCTTTTAAACAGGTTACTCTATTTATACAGTTACAATACGTTGCATTATACTGTAGTCCAACGTTTCAGTAGAGGAAATTGGCATCAACTGGAAATGTCCAATTTTCTTTCCATTCTGTTACGATTTAAATGTACTACGTATTTCTTTTAATTTTTACGTTATTTTTTTTTTTTTTGCTTTTAAATTTAGAGTTGGCCATCAGGTACAGAAGTGATAGCACGGTACAGTTTTCAAGGGAATTCCGAGGAAGATTTGCCCTTCCAAAAATGGGAGCCCATGACAATCATTACACCAACAAGGGTTAAGAGTTTTTGCCAGAAATTTCTACACAATTATTGACCCATCTCCATTTCATCACTTTTTTTATACACAGCTCGGATTTCATGAATCAAAATTGTATTTCATTGCCGTATAGAACACGCTTGATATCATATTATGAGTAATAAATAGCGTATAGTAAATTGTAAAATCATTATTTCTGATAAAATTAAAAACCTAGAAGGAAGTGATGTAATATTTTACATATAAATAGAGTACAAAGCTGCGAAATTGATGAAAATTTACGAGTTTGCACAGCTTTTTCGTTGCTTTGTACGTCTAATAAACTCTTTTTTTTTTACGAGTTTAGTAAAATAATACCTTTTTAAATGTTTTTAGGATCCTAATTGGTACCGTGCGAGACGATCAGACGGTCAAGAAGGTATGATTCCAGCTAATTACGTCCAGAAGAGGAGTGAGGTCAAACTGAATGCAATGCCATGGTTTCATGGAAAAATCGTCCGAGAGTTAGCCGAAGAACTACTCCATCCAAGACAAGATGGCCTCTTCCTCGTCCGCGAAAGCACCAACTATCCCGGCGACTACACGTTGTGTGTCTGTTTTAATCAAAAGGTCGAACATTACCGGGTTATTTATAAAGATAATAAATTAACTATCGACGAAGAAGAGTTTTTTGAGAATTTGACGCAACTTGTAGAACATTACGAGAAAGACGCAGATGGATTGTGCACGCAGTTGAAAAGATCCGTTCCGAAAAAGGGAAGTTTGGACTTTTCTGTTGATTCCAAAGCTTTTGAAATGGCTGGATGGGTTATTAATAAAAGTGATCTCAAATTAGGAGAAGTGATTGGAAAGGGAGAATTTGGAGGTAGAAAAAAATTTAGTGAGATTTTGTTATTATTATGTTAGCTAAATAACATTGAATTTTTTTTTTAAGATGTGGTATTAGGCAATTTGCGAGGGCAGAAAGTCGCGGTTAAAACTTTGAAAGACTCTAGTAAAGCTGCTCAACAGTTTTTAGCTGAAGCATCAGTAATGACGTAAGAAAACAGTCTAGAAATTTATATTCAAATAAATAAATAATAATTTTTTTAAGGTCCCTTCGGCATACGAACTTAGTCCAAATGATTGGTGTGGTGTTCGATTGGCCTTCAGTTTACCTCGTGACGGAATTTATGGGAAAAGGGAGTTTGGTCGATTATTTACGGTCACGTGGACGTTTACATGTTACCAAAAAAGATCAAATTAATTTCGCATGGTAATTATTGATTTCAGTTCATTTCTACACACGCTAAACCAATTTACCTTCAAAACCCTGTTTGTTTTGTCCATGCTGTTTACCTGAAACAAATTGATGTGTATAAAAACATTAATATTTCAAACTTTATTTTTTTTTAGTGATACGTGTGCCGCAATGGCTTACCTCGAATCCAAGAAAGTGGTCCATCGAGATTTAGCAGCGAGGAATGTGCTTATTTCAGATGAAGCGATTGCCAAAGTGAGATTGATAACTTATTTTTTCTTCCCGATCAAACCAATAAAAATATTCTTAAATTAAAACAAAAAAGGTGTCTGATTTTGGTTTGGCTCGTGACGAATCCTTCAACCAAGAGGGTGGCAAATTTCCCATCAAGTGGACAGCGCCCGAAGCACTAAGGCACAGTGTAGGTTTCTTCATAACCCTTAAAAAATATTTTATAAATTAATTTTTATCCATTTTATTTATTTATTTTTTTTTAAATACGAAAGAAATTTTCAAACAAATCTGACATGTGGAGCTTTGGAATCCTCCTCTGGGAAATTTATTCATTTGGACGTGTTCCTTACCCACGAATAGTAAGTGACCTTTTCTTAAAACAAACAAAATAAAATTAGAAAAAAAAATCGAACATAATGTGAATTTGTTAAATAATTTTTTCAGCCATTAGCTGATGTGGTTCAGCACGTCGAAAAGGGTTACCGGATGGAAGCACCCGAAGGCTGTCCACCCGAAGTGTACGAAATAATGCGAAAAGCGTGGGATCTTCAACCCGAACGCCGCCCGACATTTTCTGACGTTTCAAAAAGTCTCGAGTTGTTACGTACGTCGACGACAGGTTGACTTTCATCAGGTATTAATATTTATAAATTTGTAAAAAAGAATTAAAATAATAAAAATATAATTACTTGTAGGTGTTAAAATAGTCGTTATGAAATATAGCATCGTTTGAAGTATCGTGTTCTTCCTTCCATCATAAAGTAAAAAATATATAAAAAAAAAAGTTATCACCCACCGAGACTGCTGGAAGAGATCGTTTTATATATCGATACGAAAAGAAAAAAAACATACCTGAATTGTATGATTGCCTGCCCTGTCCAATCTTCCAATTTTAATAAATTTAAATACGGTTTAAAATGTTGTATTATATTATATTTGTTTTTGAATAATTTTTTTTTGGAAAAAAAAATCAGGATTGCAAAAAAACTCGAAAAAATGGCTCAAATTTTACCATTTTTACTATTAATAAATTCCTTCCTGCAGAATTTTTATATACTGAACTGCTGTTTTTGGACCAAATTGTAATTAGTGAAACTTTTCAAGCTCAAAGTGAAGTCAGCAAATTGTGACCTTAGATTATATAGTTCACTTGTTAGCGGAAGAGTGGTTAATGATACGATAGTTTGTAAATTAAAAAGTGTATTAAAATTAAAACATTTTAAACAAATTCTCTCATTTTAACTCACACATGACACAAACTGTGTTAAATTTATACAAAATAATTTCAGTTTTTTTTTTCGGTGCAAATTAATTTAATTTCTCATGTTACCATTCACTTTGCACATCTGGAGCCAATCAGATTGGCCCAACCTATTCTTAGAAGTTTATCACAAAGCTGCTGTGTATGTTTACCCTTTGATATAAACAAAACACAGCAACAAATGTCTACAACCACCCAGATTTTTTTTCCCCAACATGAAAATTAAGTGGCGCATGATCACAAGGGCACACTGACACTGGGCACTGATCCAGGGATTCCAATTTCAATTTACTAAAAATATTTACCGTAGTATTTACAATTTTCAGAGTTTAACGATAAGGTTTTTGCAAGAATCTAAAATTTCTCCAATTTTTTTTTTTAAAAAACCCATTAAAAAATTCAATAGGCACATTCAAAGTTAAAATTTGATTTTTGTGATGCAATTTTTGTCATCACATCACTATTGCGCAGCTGCAACTTGATAATACTTGCTTTTTATCCATAGATTTCCTTGATACGTTAATTATGCCAACATTTACATCACAGTCATGACGTTTTTCTCTTCGAAACAGCGGACAAGTGAAATAATCAAAATCAAAATAAAATAAACTCGGTCAGTAATTAGAATTCGTTTTTCTGCAAGATTTAACTTAAAACATCATGAAAAAAATCAATAAAAATCAATTATTAGCTGTTGAAGCTATGCAACATGTGATGATAAAAATTGCATCACAAATATCAAAATATTTAACTTTGAATGCACCTCCTGTTTTTCGTCAGATTTATCAATTCGCTATGTTTATCGTTATTTCCCGCAAAGGATTCTCAACATTTTGAATTTGCCCACTAGAAAAATTGCATAGTATTTTATAATGATGCCAAAACTTTATAAAAAGTGATAGAAAATTTACACGAAATTATATAATAACTGAAATATTTATTTATTCAACCTTGCATCATTATCTTAAACATTTTCCAAATAACAATGTAATGGATAAGAGAAAAAAAAAATTGAACTGAAGCATGATTAATTACCAAAACTGAAATTTGGTGGTAGCAATGCATATATCTGTTCTCCCGTATCAGTTATTAGCACCTGGTAACAGTTCACTAACTGATCTGATTGCTGCACTGCAGGTGTTTGCACATTGCGGGACATGTCTACATTGCCCGACATGACTACATTACCTTCCGTAGAATCCGAATTTAACATAAAATGCACGGTTTGTCCATTTAATTCTCCATTATTCCCGATTAATTGTATCAAAGGCTGAACTGGCTGATCTCCACCACACACAATCAAATTCTGGCTTGCTTGTTCGGCCTCATTATCCATATCTATGTCATTACTACCACAAGTTTTTTCTTCTTCTTCCTCTTCTGCCACGGTTGAAATTTTTTCAACCGGTTCTACCGAAGATGACGTATTTTCTTCGGAAATGCTGTCGACTGCTATTTGCAGTGACTGATCATCCGATTTGGATCCATTGTCTAAATCATCCATTTGTTCAGGTTCAGGTACTTTTACTTCTTTTTCGCCTAATAATTTTTAAAAAACATGTGAGTAAAAATTTGTTTTTATCGAAAGAATTAAACGTACTTTTCTTACGTCGAGATCGCTTTTTCGCACCTGGTCCCCGCATTGTGTGACTACGCTTACACTTATGAGTAGAATATTTCGTCCGATCCGTAAATGTCTGAGAGCAAATTTCGCACACGAGTGGTCGTCCGCCAGGACAAAATCGACTCTGAAGATGTGTCTTAAGCTCCGTTGTGTCTCTAAAAGAATTTAAACACCGCCGGTATTAAAAAATATATATATAATTATTTTTCTAGTATTAAATGTTATTAAAACTGACTTGCACGAAACACCACATTTATCACAGCTAACGGGTTCGTTCTGGTGCGTCCGCTCACGAGTTTTTGGATGGTCGTTTTTGTTAACCGAATGACTTTTCAAGCTTGTCGATTGAGTGGAAATAGAATCACAAGGCTCGCTTGTTTCTGGAACGAATATCTTTGCTTTCTTTTTCTCGGAGCCAGTTTCTGGTTCGTCGGTGCTCGTTCCAGCAACTTCTGTGTTTTTAGTTTCCACATCTCCATCTTAATTTAAAAAAAAAATTAAAATCAAATCAGACTTGAATGAAATAACTTTACCTTTTGTTTCAAGTGTGGTCGTCGTTGTCGGTAATTGTGTAGGTAATGGTGCCGGTGTCGGTGTCGGTGATGGTGACTTCCTCTTTATGCCTCTCTTTCTAACTTCCTCTTTCCCATTTTCGTTGTGAATCCCGCAACTATGATCCGACATTTTAAGGTTTGGAACCATCAAACCGCATTGTTCACATAACATTTCACAAGTGTTTAAGTGAGTTGTTAACTCAGACAAACTCCTAAAATCAAAAAAAATTTGTAAGAAATATATTGAATATTATATTTTAAAATATCAGAAATACCGGTACTCGTTTCCACAATCACACGTGTGAAGCGGTGGCGTCTTGATTTCAACTGTCGACACTTGTGAATACACCTTGTGAACACGGCGTTGATGATCATTCAATCGAATGTTATTTTTAAACTCTCTTCCGCATTCTTCGCATCGAACCGGTGGTCCACTTGCTTCGTCGGCTTCTGATGAATCGTTAGTAGTCAAATCATTCTTTTCTGATGAAGGTTCATCTGACTCTACTATGATTAGCTTTGAATTTAATGGTGAATAAACTTGTTGAACAACATTTTCCTCTTTGTCTTCACTTTTCGAACTGTTTTTTCCCTTTTTATTTGATTTCGTCGTTGCACTGTGCTTTTGCATGTGATGAGTCAGTAGCTTTTTGTCATGAAACGTCTTCCCGCAAAGTTTACATGAAATGGGATGATGATCTAAAATAAAATTAAATAAAATAAATAAATAAATAAATAAAATATAATTAAATTAATTTATAAAATCTTTGAATTTTCATACCTAAATGAGAATCCTCGTGAGCTTTACAAGCGTCTTCTTTCCGGAACTTCTGATCGCAATAGTAACATTTATAAGACTTAACCGATGAATTTTTCATTGCGGATGAATCTTTTTCCATTACCGCGGTCGATTTAGTATCACCATCAACATTCATATCATCTTCGCCAATAACAGCCACTTCCTCCTCCACGATTTTATTCGCAATAACATTCGACACGACATTCTGTTCGGATAAAACTTTCTCCATATTCTCCTTCGTTGCGTAAATATGGTCTCGTGCAACGACCCGAGAACAAATATCGCATTTCGTGCTCATTTCGGTCCCGTGTTGTTTCAAATGTTCTCTCGCAACATTCACGTTAGGCAATACGACTTTTTGATCTTTGCATAAAGTGCACCGGATGATGCAATTCGAAGTGAACAAATGTGGTGTAACTTTCAGATAATTCAGTGATGCGTGATTTAAAAACTCATCTTCATTTTTAAAATGAACGTGACAACCGTTGCATTCAAAATATCTCTTCGAAGTACACGAATGAGCTTCTAATTCAACCCTGGACCTTCGTCTCGGTTTGGAGAAAGGGAGCGGCTTGGCTGAGCCGAGGATGTTCAATGGTACGGGTCTCCCCGGTCTCGGTGCGATTTTCCTGAATTTATCAAGCAATTTGCCTTTACGCGGGAGGTTTGCTGTGTACGGATGAATAAAACGCTTCTTCGAAATAGGTGCAGCACTCTGATGATTGCCGTTGCTCGATTCTAACGTTGACTGTTTATTCAAATGTTTCTTTAAAACCGGTTCTTCCGATACTGGACTTTGTGAGGACGGTGATGGTTTTTGCAAATCGATATGAACTTCTTTGCGAGTAGTGGTGTTATCTATAAAATTTTAAAAAAAATTATTAAAATAAATAAAATTAAAAAAGGTAAAGATAAAACTGACGTTTCGAAGTAGTTGTACTAGTAGTCTCCATTTTTACTGTTTTCTTTTTCTTCAAGACAGATCGAAACCGTTTTTGCAATTCACGATAAACACGCGGTCTATCGCCTTCAGGAATGTCATTGATATCGTTGACATCAGTCATGATGACTTCAGTCGAACCATCAACACGGAAAATCTTTTTCTCTATCTTGAGTGAAAAAACTGATGAAGATGGTTGTGCCTTAAAAATAAAAAATAAGAAATATAGTTAAAAAATTGTTTAATATAAAAAAATTATAATTTTCTCACTTGTTTTGAAATATTTTTGCATTGATTCTCATTCTCATTCTCTTTCTCTTTCACTGGAGACTGGTGTCCATATTTGTCTTCTTCTTCATTCTGGTCGGTTTTGTCATTATTTTCCGGATTGGTAGAAGTTGGAGCCGGAGCCGGAGCCGGTGAGTCAATTTCACGAGTGGGATATTCGTGTGTCTCGTTTTCTTCAGTATGATTTTCATCTTCAGTCGGTATTGGTGAATCATTTTCACGAGTGGGATATTCGGGTTCCTCGTCTTCCTCACTATGAATTTCATCTTCAGTCGGTAGTGGTGTGTCAACTTCACGAATGGATTCTTCATTTCCATGGTCTTTAACTCCGTTGTCTACATCAATTTTTTCTTCAACTGGTGGTTGTAAACAAATTTGCAAGATAGCATATTCGGTTTCATCCATTTTTTCGTCTTCCTCATCGTTCTTTTCTTCAACTTCTTGAGTGGAATACACGATTTCATCTTCTTTGCTTTCATTTTCCACTTCGCTTCTTTCGGTGTCAACGTTTTGCGTGGAATAGCCATTCTCATTTTCATTAACATGTTCATGCTCATGTTCAAGTACATGTTCTTGTACATGCTCTTGTTCATGTTCATGTTCTTCTTCATGTTCATGTACATGTTCATGGTCATTTTCATGGTCATTTTCATGATCATTTTCATGGTCATTTTCATGGTCATTTTCATGTTCATTTTCATGTTCATGTTCATGATCATTTTCATGTTCATTTTCATGTTCCTGCTCCTGTTCGTGTTCGTTTTCGTTTTCATGTTCATTTTCATGGTCATTTTCTTGGTCATTTTCATCCTCCATTTCGTCATTCTGTTCGGTGTCGACTTGTGGTGGTGGCGAATCATTTTCGTGAGCAGAATAGTCGTTTTCATCTTCATCATTTTCGTTTTCTACAACATTTCTTTCATCGTTGACTGGGGAAGGCGAATCTCTCTCGTGATTGGCATACTCGTTCTTATCATCTTTATCCTCGTTTTCCACGTCATTATTTTCATCATCAACTGGTGGTGGCGTGGCACTACTCGAATACATTTCACGATTGTGATAGACGCTTTCGTCTTCTTTGTTCTCACTTTCCCCACCGACTTCATCGTCGGTGCCATTCACTTCGTCGTCGGTGGCTTCTTCTTCTTCCTCCTCCTCTTCCTCTTCTTCTTTTTCTTCCTCTTCTTCCTCGTCCGTTCCATTCATTTCTTCATCGACGGGAGACGACGAAGCCAATTCGCGAGGGGAAGGCGCAGTTTCGTTTCCCACGTCGTTCAATTCGTCGTCTGAAGCTGCCGAATCGGAGTCTCGGCCAGAATTTTCATTTTCCTCTGCGTCGATTTCAGGATCTACTTCATACACAGTGTCTCCTTCTTTTATAGCTTTTCCTTCGAATTGAATTTCGGCAACAGGTGGTGTACGACCCTCAACCGACGTAGAAGAACGTGAATTAATCTGGGTTACGATTTCTTCTTCGTATTCTATATTCTTCATCACTTCGTCCAATTGTCTTTGCGTCTCCTCTGCGTCCATCACAGAACCTTCCGAATGCGTGCCATGATGTTTATCAACGCCATTAATAATATTCTCGATAAATTCATTCTGGTTGTAAGATTTGTTCCCACTATCGTTTTCATCATCGTCGTCGTCTTCTTCTTCGTCATCTTCTTCTGCTACATTATCAACTGTATCGAGATCGCCTGCTTCAGATGTGTCTTCGCTTTTAGGATATCTTTCTTCATCACCCTGCATAAGCACGTCTGGCACTCGTGAAATATCGTTCACAATATTCGATGAAACCATTTGGTTGGTCGGAAGAAAATAGTGATGTGAGCGACGCACCACTTTTTCTAATGCGGTTTCAAGTCTCCTTAGTTTTGCTAATTGATCTTCTTTGTCGTCCTGTATCATCGCACTACCACTGGTGTCATAATCGTCTAGAGACATTTTTTTCATAGAAAAAAATTGAATCTATCTGTAATAAATAAAATATTATTAGAATAATTATACTAAATGGTTTTGTCAATGAAACTTACATCAGGTTTTGGTCGTTATCGTCTATTATTAGGTCTTCCTTATTATATATCGTACATTCAATTTGTACGCTAAAAATTGGTTTTGATTGTACAACCCAAGGTATAAAACTAGGAAAATCCAATATCTGTACAAGACCACGAGATAATAGAACAAGACATTGCCAAAAGCAGAACTCAAAGCACTGTCCGAGGGTAACTTCCGCACTTTTCTGATGCGTGATGCCATACCCGTAGCGCGCATGCGCAGCGTTACCTAAGTATGGAGGTCTAGAGGGACCATCAATAACTTTCTTTTTCCGTTGGTGTTTGAAATTAAATTAACATACAGGAAATAATATTTTAGTTTTATTTATAAGATTTTAATTCCGTTTGTTTTTTACACGAATTGATACATCGGCAAGTGCAGATTTAAATTCTTCTTCGTAATTCTCCAAATCGGAGTCATTAATTATAAATTCTCTAAAAGAAGTCTTTCCTGCTACTTTTAACAAATTTTTAAA
>JAQFZO010000859.1:0-19919 GCA_034695885.1 Geophilus flavus | reverse complement strand
TAAACAAATGACATCACTTGTCACTCGATCCGGCCATCTGCTTAAAGGACTCACAAAAAAAAGATTGGCCTTCCTCATTTTTTTTTAAAGTCTGCACTACATTTAGAAAATGTACCAAAATAAAATTGGGAAATAAAATTTTAGTAGTGGTTTCATATAAAACAAAGTAAAAAAAGTAAAATAAAAAATAAATCTTACCTAAACTATAATACTAATAGTAATTAGTGGAGTTGAAATGTGTAGTGAAGGAAACTTTGACGAACATATACCTTTTAAAAACGTGTTCGAATGAGAAAACACTAGTAAATTAATATCCATAATCAACAAGCAACTGTGCTAGATGAAAACACTTTGGTGAATGCATCATCGACCTTTGCTAAGCAGCTGACGCCGGTCAAGTGTTCATCTATGTCAGGCCGCTATCAGACTCCTCTCGAAGCGAGAGGCAAGTTTAAAATAGCACCACAAGACAAATGGGAATGCACCATTCAAGCCGCACACACTTTTTAAATCTGAATTTTGTTTAGTAGATTCATATCAGTAATAAAATATCAAAATCAATACTATGGTCGTATGTTTAAAGAGTTGGTGCTCTCATAATAAAATTAATATTTTATAACCTCAATTTTAATACTTAATTAAAGTTAAACAAAAGGATGTTTTAAAAATGAGTAATTCATCAACCTTTTGGGTCACACTTTTACAACTTTATTATCACAATATATTGAAATAAAAAAAACGAACAATAACAAGTGAATAGCAACTAAATAATTTGTTCTTTACAGTTTCACTCGTTTCATGTGATGAAAATTATTTTTTTCTTTAAAAAAAAAATTTAACATTATTTCATTTACACAGACATAAATCGTAATAATGTTTTATGTGATGTATACCGTATAGAATATTTAGTTTACAATAAAAAAATTAAATTACAACATAATTACAGTCTGTACATTGATTAATAACCTTTAAAAGGTTTCACAAAATGGGGTTGATAGCATGAATATTGAGCAAACACATGAATAAAGGTATACAGTACAATTGCTATTCAAAAAATTGTCAAATACCGTTTGTATTTACTTTCCAAACAACATAAAAAATATGGTTTTCAAAAAACAATAATATATACAAAAACATGTGCACCCTAGTGAAATTCTTAACTGGAAACTGGCAAGAAATAGAAATTAAAAAAAAGGAAAAAAAGAGTCTCAAAATTAATCCCTTCTGTACACGTTAATCGTTCTACGATTGTCTCAATTCAGAAAAAAAATTACAAAAATTGATAAGGTAAATAGGAAAAGTACTTTTCTATAAAAATTCTTTTTCTTTGTACCAAAAATCAGTCAATAAATTAATTTTATTATTAGAACTAATCCATATCTTGGATTCATGAAATTTTCAAATTAGTGTGATTTAATAATTTCACTGAATAATCGAGATCGTCTCGACTAATCACAGATATGTCTCCGGTTTCTTTAAGCGTTAGAGGAAAATGTCCCTCTTTTTTAATCACGTCTACTGGAGTTACATCGGGTGGAGGTTTATAAACCAACCAAGCACCCGTAAAACTAATTAGCGATATACCTTTTCCCACCAAAGCCACGATTAGGAGGATTTTGCTCATTTCTATATTGTTGTAAACACGACAATTACCAAATTCTCCCTCGCACGTATTGTGCCACAAAACGCAAGTAGAATCCATGAGAGCGCCAAATACAATCGGGGCCGGAATCGAACCCAATAAACGAATTACGAGCCATTGAATACCTAAACCAAGTGATCGTTGTGAATCTGGCACACATCTAGAGTACGAAAACATGATAAATTCAAATTAACTGCATTTAATCATACTGTACAGTGTACATTGTTATATCGCTTTTACCTGAGTGTGGCTGAAAGGGCTGGCATGCTAGTGAGGAATGTGAAGACCATCATGATAAATAATACAGCGAGGAAAGCTGGTAATAAAGTGCACTGGGTTTCGCACATATTACCAGATGCCATGACTGGTGTTACGACGTTATCTATTGTAACATTCATCGTGTTTCCGGGTATGCACGTGCAATTGGAATACCACTGCAAAACAAATTGGATTTTATGAGTCATCTCATAACTAAATTATAGACTACTCTCACTCTTGTCCTTCATTTCTAAACTTATTTGGCAGTGTTCAAACATAGCAACGCATTGCTGATAAAGGGAATCTTTCTATTCTAAATTTCATTATCTCAAGTTTAATCATCTTTATTTTCTTTGTCGGTGTTTGTTCTATTGCTGGAAGCTTAAATTAAAAACTTTTACCATATAGGGTTGAGAATTTCATCCAAGATACTATACATCCGGGTAATTTTTTAAAAATATTATTAAAAATTTATTTACCAATTACACTGATTTATAAAAAAGATATTTTATAAAATGAAACCTTTGTTTCAAAACTTTCATGTTGTAAATGTAAAAGTAGATACATATATCAAAAGAAGAGTGGTGTGTTGTGCAATGGTTTCACTCCAGTGTCAATGAAATTGGATTTGACTCTTGTCTTGTCCTCGCTCTAGCGCCTGGCTTCAGTTCAGTGAGTATTTAGGATAGAAAATTCACCAAGAGATAGCAAACTTAAATACGTTTCATTTTCATTAGAAATTGCAGGAAACAAATTTTATTTTATCCCATTGAGTAGGCGATTCTTTTTATATTGATAAAATAATTTGAACTATTAAAATAATTAAACTGATAAACTTTTTTTTTTTAAAAACTGCCATCTAACGGGGAAAAGCTGAACTTTGCCTCAAAATAACTCAGAGCCAATTTATATATAGAATCAATAGAATTCACGAAATTGTCCAAAACTTACAGTTTGATCTGATTGCTGATGAGTATGCTGACATCCAGCATAACAAGGGGAATAATATAATGTATTGTCCATCCCACAGATTGGGTCATATTGTTCAGGCGAGCAACCACAGTTATTGGAACATGGTGCCAGTAAATTTGGAATGGATAAATTCCTGCAATTCAATCCTTGTTACATTGAAATCGGCCAACAACAAACTATAAATTATTATATTAACTTACGAGTGATTATGGTCATGCGTGTTTATCCCAGCAAAGGGCATTTGAGCGCAATTGATGAAAAATATAAAACATAAAACTACTGCCATCAATGTGAACATCACGCACATTTTGATGATTCCGGCACATTTCAGATTGAAGTATTTTACCAGGTAACCTCCAACGAACGTCCCACCTCCGCCAGCAGGGACAGTAACGACACCAACGAGCAAAGACGAGAGACTAGCTGCAATACTAAACTGAGTTTCTATATATTTTGGTAAAAAAGCTGCAAATCCATTGAGCAAATGAGCTGCAATTTAGATATAAAAAAATATAATTAAATATTGTATGTCTCGACTGCATTTCGCATTATTTTTACCTTCACAAGCTCCTGCCAGACTTAGTAACATGAAGCAAGGGTTTTTCACTAACAGTTTTAGAGACTTGGGCAAATCAGAAATGTTAGTTTTGAATCCAACTTCGGCGTGATCATCTTCTATTCCTTTGTGTGCTTCCGATACTTTTTCTGCTTTAATTCTTTTAGCACCTAAAAATGATTAAAAGCATACATTAATACCATTTTTTTGCATGGAATAAAACTTTTTAAAAAACTTCACCTGGTAGCATTTTTGGAAATCCTAATATGGGAATAGCAACTAAAAATGCCATTACTCCTGTTAATAGAAATCCAATCCACCATGCACCAACCCAGACATTACTAGAAGGATTGAGACCCAACCTAATAAAAAAAAAAGTTTAAATGTTATTTTTATTATTTTTCAGCTTAGTGTTAAGCGCAACCACTAGATGCCGCTAGTGAATGATGCAGTGCTTTCCTGCTGAGTTTGCAGTGATAGCTGTGCTTGCGGGTAAATCCCGTCTAAAACAACAAGCATTTTCTTTTCAGCACACACATTTTGCTTTTAAAAAAAGTCATTTCTCCAGAGAAACGAACTCATGCGCAATTCAGCAGCCTTAGAAACTAAGGGAGCATTTAAAAGTCAAATAACTTAAGTTTTCTAAATTTGTGACTTGACCAAAAAAAATAAAAAAGCACTAAAACTCAGACTTTATACTCACTCTCTGGGATCCTTGTATCCAACATCACTATAAATCTTTAATAACTGACTTCCTAACAAGTATCCAACTGCAGGTCCAATCACAGCCATCCCATAATAAGTACCTGTAAGGAAACCCACAGAAAAACATCATTTCTTTTTTCGGTGTAAACAACCTCTTTCTAAGTGTCTTCTCATTTTAAAGGAACTGAAACCCAATAAAAGCTGCTTGCATACTCAGAAGTCCCCTTTTTGATGAACTCTTAGAACGAGGATATTCACCTCATTTCTCTCATGAACAGAATCCATATCATATTACCAAACCAAATGCATCTTTTCCTGTGCAATTCTCATTCCATGCAATGTATAATTAAAAATTCCTTTATTCACAAAATTAAATTGATAATCATTAACTTATTCCCTAAAGCGAGATTTCACTCTCGTTTATCAACATACAAATCGCCCCCAACAAAATGAGGAAGGGTTGGTGACTTCGCCGGCTCTTTAACACAATAGTAGTGGAATATTCTGTAAATTTTACCCTCGCATCGCTTAAACTAGACAAGTTGTAATTAAAATTTATATTTTTAAGAATACAAATAAGCAAATTTGCATTCAGTATAACCGCAAACCACAAACAGAAGTATAATCCCTTCTCTTCAAACGCCCTTTGGACTGTTCAAATGACCCATTGCGCGCTTAATTAAAATTTTTCTTGTGCATCGTGCCTTAAGTATACTAATTCTGCCATTATCATGCAAATAATACAAACAGAAATGGAAATGCCCAGCTTGAAATGTTAATTTTCAGGGGAAAATACCTTCGAGTTTGCTCGGAGTTCGTTGCCAGAAGGTGCAAAAGGCATTTTTCGATTACCGCTTATACGGTGAAAAAGGGAGTTTAAAAGTGAGGTAATTACACATGTCATTTCCATTTGAAAGCCCTTCTGGGATCGGGTCCTACGTGCCGAGTAAAAAAACAATTCCAAGATAAGGAATAAAATCTTCACATTTTCCTTAACTGGATATAACAAAGAGCCCTTCTTTAAGAGAAGCGTGTGACACTTAAATTTTTACCATCATTATTTTTTTAAGTAAATGAACCATAAAAATATTCAATTATAATTTTTAAATAGAAGGGAAAAAAAATTGAAATAATTTTTCCCATGCTCATTTTTCCCCTCAACATAATCTCGCATCTAAATGTCGTGCAGCGAAGCACGGGGGCAGCACGTTTAAAATCTCTAAATTCAATCACAAAATCTCCCACTCGCCATGCGTTCATCGACTCACCTAGATAAACAGATGACATTTTTGTTGATACACTTTCATCGATGAAAGCCACACCGATGGTGTACAGCGGTGCAGCTCCAACGCCGTGTAGGAATTGACCCAGGAAGAAGATATGTTTGTAATAGTTCAAACTCGGTTTGTCGGTGCTGTTCGAACACTCACCGACCGTCCCATTAGCGTACACGTCAGATGGGTGACATAAATTGTCTCCATTGCTGTCGAAGCTGTAAGTGCCCGATGTAAAATGCGGCGTGGCAAATACGAAGGAACCGACACCGAGAATCAAAAGTCCGAATCCCAACCAACGAGACTTGCGCCCTTTCCCGCCGAAGTAGGAAACCGGGATGAGGAATAAAAACGAAGCAATGTCATACGCGCCCGCGATCAAACCGGTCTCGGTGCTGCGTAAATCAAATCGACGTTCGATGGTGGTGATGATCACGTTGACAAACCCGTTGACCACCATCCCTTGCAAGGCTCCGGCCCAGCAGAGCCAAAAAAGGACCCAACCTGCTGTCCGAAATCGTTGTAGACATTTTGGCCCGCAAAATCCCCATTCGCACGTTCCGCCGTTGTCATCTTCGTCGTCTTCTTCTTTGGTGGCCAGTGCAGTTTGACTCGCGTTGTCCATTCCATCGACGCCGAAACCGCTCCAAGAAGAAGCGGCGGGAGATTCCAGTTTAACCAAGTCAGAGGAGCCTGTACTTGTCCGTTTGACTGACAGTTCCAGCGGAGCCATGCCATTGGCCACGCCTTGGTGCGCGGGTTTGGCAGGAAACTTGTCCAGCATCTTGTTGCTCGAATCTGTAGTTCTGTCAGGCATTCAGCTTATCGACTAAATCAAGATTGAAGAACCAACAAAGTTGACAGTCGGTAACCCTAAAAAAAATTAAAAGGTTTATAAATAAATAAATTTATAACATTTTTTTTTAATGAAAGCTTTTAAAAATTAGATTAACAAGTAATAATCATTTAAATTTGTAAATTTTAAAAATACACATTCTCTTCACCAATCGATACATAAAAAACGTAAGCTGTAAAGTCACAAATTTCCTCTCTAAACAAGATTAATAAGGCTGAGTTGACACTCCAATGCGTGATCTAATCCATTTTACAGCGCCTGTCAGCAATTTTTCCCTTCAGGTATAATTTTTCTATACGGTACTTTTATAGCAGGACATATATATAAAAGAAATAATCCTTGCAAGGTTGACATCAGTCAAGCTCAATTAATCGACTTTATAATGCAACTTAATGGCGTATTTACACTGCTGATTTTATCCAACAAAATTTCATCAGCTTGAACTCGTCTAGCGGATTTCCTCCTACATTATTCTCCACTCTCTTGTTCATGTAGCACGTGCAAATCCAATTTCACTTAATTCATAGACAAACATCTATTCTCGGCGCAGCGCGCATTCTCGAGGGTTCGCAGGCTCCACATGACAAAGGCGACAAAAGTAGGATCGTTGAGTGTTTGGCCCGAGCTAAAGGTATACTCAACACCAGATTTTTCCTTCCTTTGCTCTCCATTACAACAGCATCCCAAATCTAATCAAGAAAGCACTTTTTCCCCCCACTCTGTAGCCTTCAAATCTACAGATTTGGTAAACCAAATTTTCTGCTCTTAACCCCTACATTCAATAAATGTTTACTCATTTGTGCGAAAAAAATTGAAAATTTTATATGTAATGGATGAAAAGTTGTATTTTCATTAAGAATTCAGTGCACAAACACCCAAGGGGAATTCTTTGTTATTAAATTCATAGGGCAATGAGTATTTCATTCTTGTGGTTAGCCAGAAAATGATCTATTATCCAATTGGGGAAAACATTCATTGGCAACAGCGGAAACTGGTCGTTGACATGTAAAGATTCAACCCATGCGCCAAAAAAAAGTGTCTTGCACTGTATGTACAGAAGGAAGAGGAAATTTCAAATCATCAGAACGCCTTCACTGATTTATTATGCACTGAATTGCCCGTGTAAACTTGATCATGGGACATTAAGCAGGGATAAGGGACAGTCACATGTGTACTGATTTTCTTTTAAAAACCTTTTATTTTATGTAATCGGTCGAATGTGATTAGGAAACTCGAGCTTTTAGCTTCAGATTTCCAAGAACGGCAGTAGTAAGTTCTTTCTCAGAACACATCAGAGTTATATTTAAATTTTTAACTCTAGGAAACTGATTCAATTTGTTCGAACATGAAAATCGAAAGATTACGGGAACCCTCTACTTTCTATTATTTGATTATCAATTGAAATTTTAATTATTTACATCACGCCAAACCCCAACTTATAAAAATTGAAATTGAAATGCTTTCAGATTAAATAACCAAACTTTAAAAAAAATATCTGATTTCGTGTCAGATCAATCAAAATTTGAGAAAAATCAATATCTGAAATGCAATTTATTATCTTTATATATTTTTTCTAAAAATTTTCGAGTACAAATTAAATTACGTTGACGCTCAATACCGAGAAAACTCAATAAAAACTATCAATCAGTTTCCATTTTAATCAAAAATCATTTTTTATACAAAAAAAAATTGCATGAAAGGAAAAAATATACCTCGATCCACCTATTTCAAAGCAGCAACATGCTTCATCTATATCCTTATTACAATTTGCCTATCATCCTGTGAGTACAAGCACACACTCGTACAGACAGATCGTTCATCATTGTCAAGAAAATAAAGTACAAAGTTTGCGATTTTGGTATACATCACGATCCTACTTGTTTACATAGGTCTGGTCGAATTAGTCTCAAGAGAGAAATCGCTTCGAGTTTAGAGCAAGCAAGGTAAATTTATGCAAATGAAATCATTCATCATAATTAAGCCACCAAAGAAAGATGAAGCAAGGTGGCTTTTTCCAATTTATTTAACCAAACCCGAACGGAATTTTAAAAAATTAATCATTTCTCGCATTACGGCATAAAAAAAAGAGGAAAGAAAAAATATTATCGTCAGTACAGCACTAATACCGCCTGACGTGTAATGACAAATGTATAATACATATAAGATATTAATTCTGGATTTGGACAAAATGGTAGTTGCAGCTGTTACACGAAATTCGTATACCAAAACTGAGAGAACCGTGCTCGGAAGATGGATGACCAAACTAGAGAGCAACTGACAGGAGAAAAAAGTCAACATTTAGCGTACATCTGGACAATCTTAAATCTTGGAGATGAGAATTTAATTCCCAGTTTACTCGTTAGTCGTTATGTTATAGATAAAGGTGGATGCTAGTGGCAAGGCAGAAAACAATTGTTTGATTTTAAAAGGTTAATGTAGTCAAAAATAGTAAGTAAAAGACAATCTTAAAAAAACATGCTTGGAGGGAAAGTGACATTTTGAAATATTCGTCTCTCAGAAGTGAAATGTAAACATTTTAGAATATTCGCTGATGTAAAAATGATTTTAAAAATAGGAATATTTGTGGTTTCTGCGTGCCACTCAAGTTGACTCATCACGCCGCACTGCTGGAAATTTTTGTCCCCAACTGAGTAAAATTTATGAATATCGATTTATTAGAACATGATATCCATCTCCCACTTATATTTCTCAATAAATAATGCTCGTTTTACCCCCAATTGTCTTGTTATCCCAATAAATTACAGATTGTCATTATTTGTCTAGACATGAAAAATACCATAAGTCAGTATTTTTGAGCAGAAAATTTCTACAGTTGGACCGAAAAAATTTCTCAATGGTTGAAATCACCTTAAATTGAGCAAATAGTCATTCTTCTGCTCGACGTAGTCACATAATGATGATGACCCGAAAGGGTTGAAAGCTTTATTCGCATACAGTAAACCTTTCAAAGTCGGAAAAGTGAGTTTCTTCACCCATAAATTTTATTTTCATTTCCAATCAGCTTATTTTCAGACGTACATAGTTGCTTCCTGGTTCGTTACTGATCGACTGTCATTCATCATTGCCTTCATTTACCAATAATGCGATGTGTGAAATCACCAAACTTACATCAAGTGGAATTAATGTGGGCGATTCGAGAATTACATTAGTCAAGCGAGCTTTGCAAATACTTTCACTTAGCGCATCCTCATAAATTCCTTGTGCAAATTAATTCGAATCAAACAAATTTACGGTTAAACACTTTTCATATAATTCATACTAAGAGAAGACACTCGAGTACACTGTTTAACGTCATAAATAATTTATTATTAGAATCTACAGATAAGACAGAAGGGTGGGGTGATGGACCATTTATACCGTGCTGCAGACCTTTATTTGACTTCTTTATCTTGCTAAGCGTTGTACCAGTTGTAATTACATCACACCTTTAGATTTCATTAACAGTATGTGATGGTAGGAAGTGAGTCAAACTCAATAACACGTATTAAGTTCGTTTTTGGGGGAAGGATGTGAGATAATAGAGTTCTATTTTCGAAAAATGTTTACCAAAAAACTGACATGCTTTATGCACAAGCTCAGCATAAACCCAAACAGACCCTTTATTTGTGCTGCAAACAAAATGATTTAGAAAACAGAAGAGGGAAAAAAATCTGTCAAATAATGGTCATGTCATGTCATTTTTTTTTTTTGGAAAGAGAAAATGTAAATTAATACAAAGATCCAGACAAACTAAATTTGAGCTCGAGCGTGTGTCAGTATGCGACAATTTTGACCTCATTTCAATGACCATAACCTAAATGTTGATTCTTTTTTAAACGTTCCCTTAAATATAGCAGTGAAGCGAGAATAGCAGACGGAAGAAACAAAAAATGGCTGCTTCGATGCTGTCAGCATCAGCAGACATCTGCTTTCGAAACTTTATTAAGGCACATGTTTTATACCTGGCTCAATTACAGGTGCAGATTTGGCCGAACCCCAACTTAAGTAAGGTCATCAAAATGAGGGTCCTCTGAGAATGGGTAGGGAAAGATAGGAGGGAGTGAATGGATGGATGAAGAAGGGAAAGGAGGATTGTGTGATTACAGTAATCTCTGGACAGAGCGTGAATTATTCGTAATTATGGTTGCGTGTACCTGGGCTTACTTGGGAACAATCGAGGCCTAAAATAGTTTAAACCAGGAACTTAACGGACGTTCCATTGCATTTTCTTTTCAAAATTTAATCATTTGAATCAAATTACAATTTTTAGAAATACCTCTTGTTTATTTATTTCGTTATATAAACTCACCTTACCTTGAAGTAAACATAACTCAAAATTGATAATTCTATACTGTCTACCCACGTCAATCAACCAAAGAAAAAAAAATAGCTTAAAAACTTGTTAGCCTAAATAGCCGGACTGATTTTCAGAAGACTTTTATCCGCAGCAAGTTAAGCGGAACGCTGATGCACTCGGCCGATGGCGGGAAACACCTGCCCACTTTTGTAACTTTTTGCAACTCCTTAAACGGGTTAAACTTAAATCGATCAATGAATCTATATCTGGAGTCAAATAAATGTAAGGAGATAAGAATAAAAAACAACTCAATCAATTACAAAGGAAAAAAAACACATCTGTTCTAAACAAATAGTGTGGCACAACTTTCGCTTGATTAATATAATTCCTTGATAATGGTGTTTTTTTTTACGTCTTAAAAAATACTTTAAGCTATTCAAGCAGTTCTATATTATTAAACTGCTGATCAATCGGGTAACTATGGAAACTTATGAAAACTTAAACTGCAATTGAACCGTTTTATTGCTATGGAAGTCTGATGTATGGTAACACGATATAACAAAGAAAAAAAAACCAGACTTTTAATTTTAAACCGGGAATCAATATCACATTTCTTTTGTTTTACCTTTAGGATTTTTAATCTTAAAAATTTTAATATTTTTTCAATTTTATTCAAAAACTGCTGCTTTGACGCAGCGACCTTTATTGATGAAATATTTTTAAACAAGTTTCATCTATTTTAAACCTGAGGGTATGGGGAAATAAAAATTATTACTTTTCACTATTTGCTATGCCGCCAATGACTCAGACCGACGACAGAGGCATTCAGCTGCAACTATTCAGACAAGACACCCTGGTGGATTTTAGTAAAGTTCAAAAGGTGTGTCCTAAATTTTGTGCTGTGGGTTAAAGTTCAAAGAAGACCCCCAACAGTTTCCTGCACAGATACACCAATCAAACAAGACTTATTTCAACGACAACTGAATGATGTAGCAAATTGCGTTCGTGAATTTTGATTTACGATCGCACATTTCCATCAGATTTTAATTACTCATAACTAGCAGATTGTTCGAAATTATTAACGTAACTTCAACTGCAGACATTGATTTCATTTTTCACCAATTGTAATCAAATCTAGGCACGTCAAAATTGAAATATATCTCTTTTGTATTGTAATTTCAAACCCTTTGAATCGTGCAAATTTTTATTTTATTAATTCATTTATCCGAGGCCATTGACCATGACTTTATGGCTACTTTTGAATTTTCCCGCCACAATAACCCACGTCAAGGTCAATGCTGAAAATCTCCTTAATGTCAACTTCACTTTAAAACTGTCTTCCTTTCCTCAAATCAGGAACAAAACAACTTTCCCCATTTTCTTTCTATGCCGTTAGTATGTAATTTTCTCACAAATGATTCTGTCTACGTACACTATACACGTGAATGACGTCAGTAGCTTCGCTACCTTGATCGCCGCGTGGCCGCCACGCAATAAAGGATTTCGACGTACAACAACCCTTTATTTAAATAAGAATTTACGTGACAAATGTGATCGGTTTTAATGAATTTAACATGATATCAATTTAATGTACCCGGTAGTACATATGTTTTTAATAAAATAAACATGGTAACACTGTGACACTTACCTGCGGTACTTAAAAATGTCTGATTGTGATGCGGTGAACGGCTTCAGGTGTGTTACATGTGCCCGGAAACTTGATGATTCACAAGCGGCGCCTAGCGACTGTCGCCCGCCCGTCTACTTGCAACCGAGATGACCAAACACAAGCGCCACGTCTCCTACCGCCTTCGCAGTTGAATGCGCAGATCTGCCAACCACAAGGGGAAGCTTTCAATAGAAGAGTCCAAGTGATCTTAAGGGGAGGCAAGTAGAGTATTTGTAAACATATGTACGCTATATACAACTCCCATACAAATTATATGCTGTTTAATTTAATTTTGTTTTGAAAAAAAAAATTAAAAAATTAATTATGTATAATCAATATTTACATGTTTAGTGAAATTACATCAATTACGTTATGCAATAAACTTGTTCTTTATATATTTACATTACAATTTCATTCATATCTGACCTTGCTATAATCAAAAAAGGAAACAATAATTAATAAGATGTTCAACTTATCTTGCTTCAAATTTGAAACTTTGTTTGCAATTTGATAATCAAGGAAAAAGTGGCGTGTTCATAATATGGCGTGATTCCAAAGTTCCTGTTGAGCAGATGTGTATGGGGTGTGCTACTTTTTTATGGTAAAAAAGAGTCTCGTGTGATGCAACAGGCATATTGCACTGTGTATAGCAGCTTTAGTCATTTAATTTATTTCTCTCTCATATTTTTTTTAGTAAAAGAATTCCATTCATTAATCCATTCATAATTTTTCCAGTTACTACTCATTAAATAAGAATTCATTGTGAATTTTCTCGTGACCAGTTGAATTGAACAAGAACTAAATCTACTCATCAGTGGTCATCACAAAAGAATGCAATACGGTACTTTAAAAACCATTTAATTATTCATTCGAAATATTTTTTAGAATTCTTTTGTTCCCTAGCAATTAAGCATTGCAAATCTAATTTCCACAAATGTCAAAAAGATTACGCATGATATTTATATAAAATAGAACAATAAACTAATAAATCACGACACTTCAACATTTACACAGAATTAAATGAAGCTAATTATAATTGTAATTTTGATGAATTTTAATATTGCGGTTATACCGAATGGTTCTCGCAACTTCATAAAAGGCTAGAACATAAATATTTCCTAATTGCCTTAAAGTGGACATTTTACAACTTTCTTTCTTTATACCTCTCCCCGACTACCCAGTGACAAATTCCACACACACTCGCTAAAACCGCAACATCACTAAAATTCATCAATCATATTTTTTACGTTCATTCCAACTTTTTATGGAGTATATCTTTTTAAATTATTTGTAAACATTTTTTCCTACTTTTTATCTATTGATCATCATTTTTCATACACTCATCGCCTGACAATTTTTTTTTTATTTAAAAAAAGAAAGGATGCGTAATGAATGTGCTATCCTCTTTTTATAGTTTGACAATGATCAACGACACCTGTTGGTGCCATTCAGCACCAAATCCCTTCTTCCTCATCTATTATGAGGGTTTTATCAGATGAAACGAGGGTTCCAGCAACCAACCAAACAACCAACCAACCAACACCCCCGCAACATCTTTGCCCACTTAAAGTGCCAAGTGCCAAGTGTTGGAGGTTGACAAATCCGAACATCGGCATTATTTACAAACCAAAAAATTGATAACACTCAAGTGAGCACAATTAAAAAGTTCACACATTGATTGACAGTAGGGGTTATGAGGTGAAGGCTCCTCAACTTGGTTCAGAGCCTGTTCATTATTACGCTCCATCACGTCCATTTAGTGTCTCCAGAGGGCTTGTTATTGCCCTAAGTTGAAAAAGTGATGTTAAGATAAATGAAAATAAAAAGGAAAAAAAATCAGTACAAAAAGAAAAAACAAGGGTTGGAAAATGAGTGAACTCAATTTTTTGGTGGGTTTATTTAAAAGTTTAGATTTCTGGAATTATGGTTTTTTGAAAGGAAAAAAAAATCGTGAAGATTCCAGCTGTGTTTATTCTGACCTGCCTTTTATGCTTGGATGTCAGGCATGCAACGCAAGGGGAGGGTTTGTGGCTTAGATGAATGTTAGAAGAGGTTGGGAGGGAACACTAATCCCAGCTTAGACCCAGTGGCGATGATGGAAAAGTGTCAAACACCAATTGAATAATAAGCAATAGGAAAAAATGAAGGTCACCCACCTCTAAATGAATAAAATAAATGTTTACTACTGACACTCCGTATCTCGGAACGAGGAAAACAAATTTTAAAACGGATCGAAATATGAGGGGATGAGATACGAGTTGAGAGAAAAGATGGTGAAAGCAAGTTTATTGCATTTCTGACCAATCCTAACATGACAATAAATCCAGAGTGAGGCTGTCATAAAATGACAGACCAATCAAGTTTTGGCAAATTCAGTTACCCACAAATGGATGCCTTTGGGATAAGAAGCAAAAACAGTGATAACAACACACTAATGTTGGCAAGTTACACGAATTCCTACTTTCGAGAAAGAAAAAAAAATTCTTTTTTACCCACAAAGTATAATTTAAAAAGCAAATTTATATGCAAACCGTTCACTCGATGTCATGGGATGAGATGTGAAATTTTTGCTGCCGCATACGCAATTTTAAATCAAAGAGAAAAGAACCCTTGTTTTTAGCCTTAAGGCTGAATAGAGATGAAGATTATGGGAAAGAAAAATAGCTATCAACAAACTCTGACAGATTTCGAGGATTAATTACATTAAAGCCTCGAATTCGAGCTATACGGCCGCCATTCCTGTGTGAAATCAAAAATTTTTATTTCCAAAAACCTGAGGGTTTTCTGTCATGTTATGTTTTCATATCGTGTTCTGGCGCTTTTACTTTTGATGTAGGCAATAAATGTGGAATTTCCATGGAAATAGGCTTTTCCTAGTGGTAGTGGGTGGGTCGTAAATATAGCATCCCATCTGTCCTCCCTGTGGCAATTTCATTATTCTAGCCACCCCTCCAATCAAAGCTTAGTCAATTGGGGGATCTCATACATCAGTGGTTTTCGAGTGCGTACTACAGAGAGAGGCAAGGGTCTAGTTTTACTAACGCAGTGTCTCTCTGACTGTCTGTCTCTCTCTCTTTCATTTCTCTGATTTATTAGCGGAAATTAAAGCGCCAACGATCATCTTTCTCTTTGCCCAATATCGCTTATCTACAAGTGGATAGGCGTTGAATTAACCTATAAATCAATACGATTTCAAATTACAATTTCGACTTGACCGTCTCCCTCTTTTGTATGTACCAACATTTCAATTACACTTCACTCGATTCGACTAAAATAACACACCGAAAAAGCACGCATTCCTTCCCAAACCAGCATCAGAATACATCAATGTCGACAAGCAACACCAAAAAATGTGGTAAATACATCACTTCTCATAACATAAACTTCTTGTCGGTAGGTGTAGTGATTAATTACGACATTGCCCCTTCTCGTTGCAAATTCTCACCCCTCTTCCTTCATTTTTCATCCCTCATTTGACCCGCCTTAACACCAACCAAGTGGGTCCCATAAATGACTAAAGCACATGACATTCCACATTCTCTAACAGTCAAAATTAACTTACCAGTTACCACACACCACACGGCCAACTCAGACTAAGTTTAAGCTTGCATCAAACTTTTCTGCTGGAAAGTCTGCTTGGGAACTGTTTGCTGCCGGAATATTTGCTTGCCTTTTAATATCCTGTACTTTGAACCACGATCAACGTTTCTTTCTCCCTGGTTGATCTGTCAGCAATAAATTGATTCCACCATGACAAAGGGGAGAAAAACCATATATACGTTCTTTTGTGTGTTCCAAAACCCAGTTGTGACCCATGTCATTATACGCTTCGAGCAGGGGTTGCACAACTTACACCTTGCTCGGTCCCCTCATGAAATTCATATGATGGACCTCCAGGGAGGCACATACATGATTACTCGGACAAGTTATCACTATGCTAACTCTCTGGATTCCTTTTCCCCCCCTTTTCGAATATGTTTTATTTTTTATTAAAAAGTTGTTTTAAGTTTCGTGGAAAGATTCTATTTTTCTGGCGGTAATTTTTTTTTTTAAAGATAAAGGTCAAGTTTGATCTCTTGCTGTATTTGCTGATTAGAGAAGATGTACCATTGAAACGCTCGAAGACTTTGCAACCATGGTAACAGAAATCTCTCCTGTCTGTGCGATAAAAGAGCCTGTTGCAAACGTGACCATGAAAGTATAATAAGCAATCTCTATTCCATATTGGATGACGTTTCCATTGCTTTACTCGACCGTGAGTTATAAAACTAAGGATTTTTCATCAAAGTCAAATAAACAAGATAAAAAAAAACTTACAAAATCCCGACAACTAATTGTATAGCGTCTATTTTCATACCTCGCGTCTCAAATAGAAGTCATGGTGCGACGAGTAACAATACACAAGGCAACCGGAGATCCATTTATTCCTAGGCAACAACTAATACCGTCAAGAATCTCCAAGCAACAGCAGAACTCAGTGGTAATAACAACAACAACAAGAAGCAAATTTGGCATCACCTTTTGCACCCGCAGAATTCATGTGTGCACTACGTGGTGCAGATGCTCCTTCTATTCATTTTGTCCCCTTCGGGGTCAAAAGGGAGTCATTAATTTTGCCTTCCGAGCCAAGTAAGAGTTGTCAGAGAGTTGATAATAATTTACTTGGATAGAATATAATGGTGAATCATCAAGCCCCTTTTCAAAAATGAAACAGATGGGAGATGAGTTTCATCATGTCTCGCTTCTACAGACAAATAAAACGTATAGTCTGTGTTTTACAACCGTATCTAGCTGGAAATCACGATAACCTGATTTTCAGTAATCAAAAGTTAAACTCACTTAAGTACATCATTACAATATCCTCAAGTTGTTGCTTAGGATACAGTGCCCTTAAAACCTACATATGTAATAAATTTCACAAAAAGAAGAGAAAACTGACTTACCTAATGCTGAATTTGTTGATTGAGCATCCAAATGCACACAAAGAGTAGAATAACATTTCCAATTCTGTCCTTCAAATAAACTACAGTCTATCTTATAAACGTTATGATACTTCAAACTGAATGCCTGTTTATCCATATCTGAAACAATCACAAAGAAATAAATGAATGAATCACTGAAAACATTAGAAAATGTACATTAATACACAAACTACAAATATTTCGTCATCTATTCTTACCTGACGAATGGCAAGAGTATAATTTATTTACACTTGTTGAATTCTTTACATACAGTAATATTAAAGTAGGCTTGAAATTTTGTGGTGAAAGCATAATAATAGACAATAACAATAATATTGTTGTTTAATAAATAGCTGAATCTAGAATTGAACTCAACTGCCTTTTGGATATTTATTTACATGCATTTAGAAAATACAGAAAAGAAATCTCACAGTATTTATATATATAATATTGTCCGTCAAAACTAGAACTATTGTTGATATTATGTATATAAAATCAGAAAAAATAAACAAATATTTAAACTTTGGCACTGAATATAGCCTGCTAACTCAGTAAACATTTAGTAAATGAAATAAAAATATGAAAAACATTGATCAATAAATATTTAAGCGTTGTTATTGGGTATTTAAATACAATTATACACTTATTCGATTTTTATTTAGTTTTTTTTACACTTCCGTCACTTATAATTTTATAAAGAAATATTTTTAAGTACATGATAATTATTTTATAATAACAGTAAGCAGTTGAAATATCAATTTTTACAGTTTAAATTTTTTTATATTTATATATATATATAATATGTATATAAATGATCACAGCAATCTACAGTTTCAATTAATAAATTTGAAAATTTTACAAAAAAGTTGGATTTTATACAAAATAAGACTAGGTCAATTCATTTGAACAATAATGACAAACTATAAGAAACTTTAGTAAGTCCAAGTTAATTTATATAAGTCCCCTGAGAAGAAGAAAACAAAAAGAAACCAAAAATAAAAAAGGTTATTAATTAACAAGTACTAAAGTAAAGAAACCTGCAAACTATTTTTGTTTTTTCAATTAATTATATTATCTACACGCTACCGCTTGGAGTTTTATTCTTTTTCTCTTCGCTTTTCTTCTCGACAGATTTTGTCTCAGGAATATCAATTTGAACCTCTGGAATCGGGGTTCGCCAATAGGTGAACGAACTGTACTCTTCAGAACCTTCAAAATCGGAGGTTAACAATCCATCTCTAAGAGAAGAACGTCGTAGAGGAGGGAATAAGTGATCTACTACGTAACTTAATCCAGAATATCTAGAGTACAAAAGAAAAGAAATTAATAATCACTATCAAAATTGGACTTATGTTTTTCTTACGTTGATTGGAAAGTTTGCGTCAACTCATGTTTCAATTCCCCTTTATGATTTATGGTGAAAATTCTAGAAATAGGAATTCCAACTGCCCGATAAGCCCAAACATCCTAAAATTTATATTGATTAGTTTTGCCGTCTATATATCGCGTATAAAAATATATTACATTAATCCTATTTCCATATCCAGCGTAGAACGGATTTGTATTTGGAAATAATGCTTGTATATCTTTCAAACAACTTATTTTGAATTCTTCTGGTTTTTTTTCAATCACTTCTCTATTTACAAAATGCAAATATTAACTCGATTATTCTACACTAGGTGTAACTAATCTTACCTATGAAAGGCACTAATAAGAGAACTTGGATTTAATAAAAGTGGACCATCAGGTAAACGAACATCACCTTGACGAACACTTTTAAGATATTCCCGAGTTACGTGAGCTTGACCTACATTGTAATTAAAAGTTTTATCCGTGAATCTTTTAATAATAATAATAATAATTAATAACAACTTACCAATGGCCCTAGCTGATAGATAAAGAAACTGGTATCCATTATTTTTAATTTTTGTAAAGAGTTGCGCAACGCCAGACTGCGCCCAATCCTTTCCAATAATCGGTAAAATGTGTCCAAGAACATCAGATCTAAAAGTAAGTAAAAACATTAGCAAAAAAACCAAAATAATTAATAATGTTTCGTCATTACTTAGTAATGGTGCCATCGATATCTGAAATGACAATTTTGTCATCGTAATTCCACAAATAAATGTGACATTTGCAGCGTGTTGTTCCTTGATAAGCAGTTGTAACTGAGAATACTACTTCATTTGGTCCTGGGTTTAAATTTAGATGCCTCTATAATACAATTGAAAATCACAATTATATCCAATCGAATGAAAAACCATCGATCTCTATTTACAATTTGCGCTGAGCTCAATCGTAGTGTTTTCTTAAATCTTTCCGGGCCTTTGCTGAGTCTCTTTTCGGAGCTGGATTTAATCTCGATCGGACTGGTAGAATCAGTCACACTCGCCTGAGGTATGGTGATACTCTCACTTAAACTCACGCTCACAACCGACGGCTGCACCTTTTCTTCTTCTTTCAATTTACTGTTAATTATTCAATTGAAACAGAATAGAAATTAAAACCAATATTTTCGTATTACTCTACACCAATCCTCACCTCGGGCTAATTTTCAACGTTTCTTTCGGAGGAGTATTCGGATTACTTATACTTGATCCAGGAGTTGGCGGCCCCTCTACTTTTACCATCTTTAACTCGCAATCTTGCGATTCAGACGTTTCGCCTTTAAACTACAAATTACAAAGGAGATATTTACAATTTAGCAATAAATGGAAAAAAAAAATTAT
>JAQFZO010000858.1:0-19920 GCA_034695885.1 Geophilus flavus | reverse complement strand
CCTCGTGAACATCAAGACCAACAAATTCGAATTGCGGCTTGTTTCGAGTAAACCACCAAGTTAAATCCACCTTGTTAGAGACTATTTTTATAACGAATAGGGTTATTTTATGTGAGATTTACTAGATTGTGCGTAAAGCTGACGAAGGCCACGTGTTGGACGTTTTGTAATCATGTTTGGCAATGCCGTACAGCAGGTCTGGAGGCGAATTGCATGGCAGCGTGCTCTCACTCGCTCATTACGGACGCCACGTTGTTGAAACGTTTCTGTTAATTGTGTACAGTCATCCGTATTTATCTCATATTTTTTTTTGCCACACCCCCCCATAGATGATGACAAAGTGATCGATCTGTTTCTTGTTCTCATTAATCATCAAAATGCTGAATGCCACTGGTTTGTTTCGTGTGATGTATTGTCGACTTTTTTGATTGGTTCTTTTAATTTTTTTAAAAATACGCTCAAATGTTTTTTTTTTCGGGGTCATGTTTTTGACATTTGATCAAGAATCGCAAGTTTAATGAAATTAGATTGTGGCACTAGTAAAAAAAATATTTTTTTGTTTCAATGATTAAAACTTGTTATTTGTGATAAATTTATACGTAAGTTGTACATGACTCATTCTTTCTGGATCTCATTAAAATTCTAATGATTAATTATTGTTTTAGTCGCAATTTCGTAGCGAGGTACAGTTTGGGATTGCCCAGAATGCTAAGGAGAATTGTACAAATAAACATATTTGAAATCAAATTATTCTATCGAATCCAAAGCTAGATGTCAAAAAAAAAATAAGTTTTTAATTTTTAATTGTGTGTAAGGTGCCAATCTGTTGTTTGGAAAATTGGAACGTTAGTCGTCATCAAGAGAATTCACTTGTTTATGCACTAGTTATGTCGAGTTATGAAGAAAAAATGCCGCTGATGTGTGATGATGTGATGATGACCGTAAAAAATTTCAAGTGATTTATTTTTGCTTAGGTAAAAATGGGAAGTGGCCACTGTTGTTTTGTTTCTGGATAAATTTTTTGTTTTGCTAATTTAAAATAAATATTGAATAGAATTGAGTGCTGTGGTTGACTGATTGTCCTGTCTGTGTGTGAAAAATCATTACTAACTCGTTTGTTTTTCGTCAGATCGAGTGAAAAAGTCATACTGTATCATGTTATTTTTTAATTTTTTTAAAAATAAGTTTTACAACATTATAAAATTTAGAAATTGAAATATATACAGTATATATATAAAACTAACATTCTTTCAGGGATATATCAGTCGACGATCTCGTAGATTCTTCTGCACTCGTGAAACTCGCGAATTTCATCAAATCGTCACTAGATTTCGTCTTTTTCGCTTCAACATGCCCGGATTGTTGCAAAAGCTTCATGTCGGATCTCGATTTGGATTTGAAAGAGCTGGTTTCATCCTCTTCTTTATTGTCTGCATCTTTATTTCCAACAAAATCGATCATCAACGTCTCGGATTGCGATAAATCGATCTCGAATGTTTGCGGCGGTGGCTCTGGCAGTTGCTGCTGCTGCTGCTCACCAGTTTCTCCCTTCTTTGCACGAATTCTTTTCAGTTTTCTTTTCAACCTGATAACACCTGAAGATTAAGTCGAATTATTAATTTTAGATACTAAAAATAATTGGAAAAATTAAAAAATAACATTTAACGGTCTGAACTAATGCTTTTCCATCCGTTTTGTATTTCTCGTCATCAGTCGAGGGTCTGTAAATGTAAATTTGTCTGTAAAAAATCGCTAGGTTTAATTTATTAAAACTTACGATGGTTTTGGTGAGCATTTCACGGTTCCTCTTTTGTGGAAAAAACAATAAATGATAAAATGATCCTTATTTTTTTTAGGTTTTATCATTTTCTTCGTCCATTGTAAAAGAATCTAAAATTATTTTAAAAAAATAATAAATTAATGTATTTATAATTTTTAAAATATTGTCTACTCACTAGCAGCCAATACAAATTGAACAGTTGCAACAAAATAAGACCGAAAGTCACAGTTTCCACCAAAGGTCGATCGATTCTGTCCATCGTACTGACGACACCAAAATACAACACTTTCGTAGGATACAGGTACAAAGTATTACACAACCTAGAAAAACATAATTTACCGTAACTAAAATACGGTATATATTTCCAAATATTAAGTGGGCAGTAAGTGAAAATTTTAATTTTTCTGGGGGTCAAGTTGGCTACACTGTCATACCCTGGTTGAAACATACGGTAACCTATTTGAACGTTTTGTTTTAGAATGTTGAAAAGGCATTTAAGTGAGGCTAATTCTGGATTTCCTTTCGTCATGGCGAATGCAAATATCCATGTCCGGAGGCTCGCAAATGTGCAAAATATCACAATTCTTGGAAAAGTACACTACCGCACAGAGATGGTTAGGTTAGGCGTGATGTACTTTAACGAGAAATGCCAATTTCGCACGGATCCATGCATAGCCAACTCTCCCAGACGAAAAATTAAAAAAACTCCCTTTACCTCTTGATTTACCCTTATATTTATAATCAAAAAAAAAAATAAAAACAACTTACCAAAGCAATGTATATATAGAAAAACTCATATACGACAGATATTTAAAAACCGATGTAATCTTTTCTAAATAAACATTAATCCTGGTTATCTCAATAGCCAAAGATGGAGTATCGTAGAATAAACAGACGAGTAATCCAACTTCGTAATAACTAATACAAAAAAAAAACTTATCTCATACACGTACAGTTCATAACGACACAACAAAAATTCCATCATCTTACTGTAAGGTATAGAAAAGAGATATCATAATAAACTGCAAAGTATGCAAAGTAAGGAAACTATAAGCATGATATTCTTTCTTGGCTTCCTTCAGCAAATACGTCATCGAATAGATGTGAAAACTGAGTTGCATCAAGAAAAATATTTGCAAGGCATCACTCAGTTGTTCACTGTCTCCCCAAGCTGTATATTGGGGGAAAAAATATTTTAATAAGTTTTATTTAGAAAAATTCGAGTATACTCGCATTGCCAGGCCAAAGCGGGCTTCAGAATCAGGTTTTCTGGGGCGGATAAAACGCGATAAGCCGCATAGGAAACCATCAGAACTTCGTACAGACATCGCCACAAACTTTCCGAGATTCTTCGAGAGTTAATTGCATTTAAGCTGTATTTCTGGAATATTTCGTAATGTGGTTATTGGTTGAGAAAGATTTTGTCAGTGGGTGGGCTTACCAGGTGAACTTTGTGCAATTGAGTGCTGATGATGTTCCAGAGGATGTAGAAAAATAGAATTTTCGACGCATCGAATGTGTCTACGTAAAAGTAATTTCTGAGTCCGTCTAAAACTTCGCTTCCTGATTCCAATGGATACGATTTCGGCGGTTCTTTGTTGTCATCTTTATTTGATTCGTAAAAAATTAAAGAAACCGCCATATCGTTTGATTTGATTTGATTCGGAGGTTAATCGATTAGCATTCTGTGATTTGCGGTTATGGTTAAGTTCAAGATAAAGTGTGGCCGAGGATTCATTTCCTTCGGCCTGTGACCAGTAATGTTTCAAATTCAAAATGGAGATCCATGTTAACGAGATAACAATAAAGAGGATGCGTAAACAGTACTGTTGAGGTTGGCTTTTCCTCCTGACGCTTCGAGATATGACTGAATACCACTATGCGGCGAGATTTAAAACTGGCGCGAATTTTGAACGGTCGACTTTAAATTTAGCATCGCATGTGCATGCAACAAATCCAAAATTTTCATATTCAGTAATCAAATTCCAACACAGTGGCAAAATCATCGTAAAATATCGTCAACTTAAGTGTAAAATCAAATCTGATTAAAGTTTAATTTTTGTTTTTGTAAAGATTCTGAGATATTAAGTTTACTCATACTATAATTGAAGTAAATTGTAATTTGTCTGTATTAAAAATAATAAAAATAAACAAGCAAAACCGAGTACATCACCGTGACACATTTATTCTCTGTAGAGATGAATAACTTCGCTAGATGGCGCCACTGCGTCAGCTTTTACGCGTGTCGTGTGCCATGCTGGATGCCATCGCGTGTGTATTTACGCTGCGATGCAATGCTTAAATTAAAACCCAGCCTTGTAAATCATCTATCACGTACATTAAATCAAGTAAAGTTCCTTAATTTAAGCATTAAACGCTGCAGCATGGACAAGCAATCAGAGGCTACACTCGACTCCGATAATTCTTCTTATGTAGGAGTAAAGGAAGGCAAAGCTGAAATATTATTTCCTACTGCAAAGGACGTGTTTTACAATCCTGTGCAGGAATTTAACCGAGATTTGAGGTAAATATAAATAATACTAGCCATATAAAGGAAACCTAACATTTTTTTTTATCCAAATCCTTTCTTAGTATCGCAGTTATTCGAGAATTCACTCGAGAGTATTTTATAAATGGGAAATCTCTCAAGAAAAGAAAGGAGAACAGTAATAACTTTGAAAATAATGAAGATATCGAACTGGAACCTGGCAAACATTACGCAGTAATATAAATTTTACATGAATTATAAAAAAAAAAATAAAAAACTGAAATTTTTTTATAATAAAAAATTTTTTGTTTTAGGATGGTATAAGGATCGTGGAAGCTTTGGCCGCTTCTGGCATGCGATCTATCCGTTACGCCCTTGAAATCGGTGGATTGAAATCAATAGTTGCCAACGATGTTGTGTCTCAAGCTGTGGAATCGATAGAAAGAAATGCAAAGTTCAACAAAGTCGATCACATAGTGCAACCAAACAAAGATGATGCTGTGTTAGTTATTATACAAACAGAAAATATATGAATATAATTTTAAATTGATTTTTACTTACTAGAATGCTAATGTATCGAAATAGAAAATATTGTGATCAATTTCACGTTGTTGATTTGGATCCTTACGGCAGTGCGGCGCCGTTTTTAGATGCCGGAGTGCAATGTGTAGCAGATGGAGGTAGAATTTAAGAAAAATATCTTTAAAAATTTCTATTTAATAATTCAAATTACTGTATATCATTTTCCAGGTCTTTTACTTGTGACTTGTACAGATGCTGCAGTTTTATGTGGTGTTGCGAGTGAAACGTGTTTTGCTAAATATGGAAGTGTTTCTTTAAATAACAAATGTTGTCACGAAATGGTAAAAAGTATAAAAACTTTTGGTTATTTTTTTATTTATTTTTTTGTAATTTATTTTTCAGGCCTTAAGAATATTATTATATTCGATTCAATCCCATGCAACACGGTACGGGCGTTACATCGTTCCGGTTTTATCGATGTCAGCAGATTTTTACGTGCGAGTTTTTGTTAGGGTGTTTGTCAGCGCTGCCAAGGCGAAACTTTCAGCTAGGTTAAAATTTAGAATTTATGAAATTTAAATTTATATGAAAATAATTTTAATTTATTTATTAAACTGTATTTACAGTAAAGCTGCTTTAGTTTATCAATGCACAGGTTGCGAAAGTTTTACTCTCCAGAAGTTGGGTAAAGCTACGCTACACGAAAATGGGAAAAAGTAAATTTAATTTAATTTAATTTTAAATTATGATTTGTTTTTATTTATCGATATTTATCGCTTTTTTTAACAGTTACATATTTTCCCAAGGAAGCGGTCCCGCAGTGAGCCCAAATTGCGCTCATTGCGGGTTTCGGCACAAGGTAATTCGAAAATTCATTCATGATTCATGCCGAAAGCAAAATATTTAATTTCTTTTCCTTTAAAATTAGGTCGGTGGTCCAATTTGGACTGACGAAATTCACGACAGAGAGTTCCTTCAAAGGATAATATCATCAGTAGAAAAAAATCCAGCCGATTTTCAAACTACGAGTAGAATTATAGGCGTTTTGAGTGTTATGATAGAAGTAAATCTTATTAAATATTTCAATACTTACAAATATTTACAATATTGATTTGTTATTATGCAGGAACTACCTGACGCACCATTATTTTACGCAATAGATTCTTTATTTGCTACTATTCGTGCATCACTACCAAAAATGGACATTTTCAGGTACTTTCAATCACTTAAAATAACTATAAATCACTTACAAAAAAAACTTTTATCAGGTCTGCAATATTAAACGCTGGGTATCAAGTCTCTGATTCACACACGAGTCGATCGTCGGTTAAAACTAACGCACCAAATAGCGTCATTTGGGACATAGTTCGCGAATGGGTAATTATTTTTATTTAAAAATTATTTTTCATTTGATGTTTTTATTCAAATATTACATCATAAACAGGGAAAACTCAAAGGAACTGGAAAGAAGGCCGAAGAAAACAATACACCTGGAAAAAGAATCATGTCTGGGGTGCCAACAATTAATGTGTCGTGGGAATTACACCCAAATGCGGTGCCTGAATCGAAAGAGAAGAGTTTAGTTCGGTATCAACAAAACCCCGAGCCAAACTGGGGGCCAAAATCAAGGTCGACGACAAAGTGAGTTTGGGTTTTTAGTTTTTTTGTGTGAATTGTGAGGTTTTTGATGGAAATAATTTTTTTTACTGTAGTTTGACTGCAGACGAAGAAATAAATAAGAAGAAATTGAAACAAGGTAAAAGATCGAAACGAAGATTGAGTGATGACAATTTGAAAGCATATCAATGCAAAAGATTTAAGGAAGGGAAATGTGATTTAGGTGATGCATGTAAATATTCTCATGATGTGTAACGAAATTACTATTTATGTAGTAAAATTAAAATGGTTTTTGAAATTTTTGATTTTTATAATAAGTTTTAATTTATTTTTGTAATTTGATATAGAAACTAATCTCGAACCTTGATTTATTATACTTTATTAATTGGCTTCGTATTCATATAGCTTTGGCACAATAGTTGTGGTATGCAATTAATCTTGAACAATGTTTTTGACCCTACATCCATTATTTTATACCATCATCAAATTCTTCACATTAATCGTAATAGGTTAGAATTGCCCTTTTAAAACACAGTTGAAATTCAAACGATTGATTGTGATTGAGATAACTGAAGGCCAAGTTGGTCCTTATCATGTCTTATCCGTATTAGTCGACTTGATTAATCACAATATCCATTTTTTGTACCTCCGTATACAGATAACCTTGCTTATGTTAATTCAAACTTATAAAAAGAATATTTAGCTCATTTATGGCTTTAGCAGTTCGCTTCACTGCATTACATTCTCCAGGGACACACTAAAAAGGAAACTTTCCAATCATATTCAACACCTTTACGTTCAGTTCAGGATCAGGAGTGTTAACTTCTTAAAAGGACTCAACACTCGATGGTTTCAAATTTCCATACTTTGAGACGTTTTGAATCTTGTTTTTTATAACATGTATCAAATAACAGTTCGTTCTTCAAATTCCCTATTCAGTAAATTCGACAGAACTTCGCATATTCGTAGCATTTTGGTAGTCCTTGATCTTCACTAATCTGATCTTATTCTCCAGTCAGTACACTCGAACTGATTTATGTAGCTGTGAACAAGATCATTGTTTTGTCTATACCTTCAAATAGAAGCAACTGGAATCTATCTAGATGCTATTGATATCGAGATGTCTACATTGTAGACATCTACAGATTCTACACAAAAAAAAAGAGTTTATACGCTACAAATTTAGAGTTACCTATGAGACACATGAAATACTCCCATATTGGAGTCAAATCCCTAGTTAATTTTTTTGTGTGTATGGTACATAAAATTCTATATCGATTTTGTCAGAATTTTCTTTCAAATTTCTAAATTAGAAAGAAAATTCTGACAAAAATCGATACATAAAGTTGATTTTCTATCCAGAAGTATGGTCAGCAACAATGAAATATTTCTGCATAGAATAAAAATAGAAATTATATATGGCTGAGCCATCATTGAGAGATTCGTGCTGCCTGGGCTCTGTGCTCTTCGACTTCCCCACTCTTCCTCTGACATGTGATATGATGAAACAGCTGAATCGGTTGGATGTGGCTGCGGATTTTCTTTCTTTTCTGTATAGCATCCCTCTGCCTTTGGCTATGATTTATCCAGGAAATACAGTATAAATTTTTTTTTTTGTGGTAAATATCTCCTATATAATTATAATTCTCTCCACCAAATCAATAACTTCACGAATCATTCGTTTTTAGAAATGGGAAATAATTTCCAAAATACAAAACGTTTTCTTTGTTATTTCACACATAAGTATAATAAATATGTCTCTTGTTTGAATGGCAACAACAATGCGTACTACCTCCGGTATCTCAACAATAACCGTTTAGTTTCACCATATTACTGGATCAAAGATCCATTTGGATCTTTGAATGAAATTATTGCATTCATCATCATCATCAATATTATTTTAGCAATTATGACGACGTAAGACTCTTCAGTACAAGTACACATTTCAGAATGGTAAAGTTCATTTTGGTTTTGCAGGTCTCAGTCATCACTACGAAGATTACAAACATTTTGTATCTACTGTTCACTAAAATCAGGCGCAATAGTTGCTACAGGAGTCTTAATAGTATCTGAAATTATTTCTACCCCATCATTTAATTTTCCATTTTAATCGTAATGCATTTACAGGGTTATTACGTGATGTTTTATCTTTTGATGGGTTGTTGGCTAATCTGGTTGGCAGAATGGAAGAGAGAAGAGACAAAGTCAAAGGATATCAATAGTAGAAGTTTATAATACTTTTTCAGCAATGTCAAAGTAATTATATATATATTTTTAAAGCTTGGCACATTTCTGGTATCGTTGTCTTCATATTTACGTTCTTCAACTTGTTGGTTGTTATATGCCTTATAATGGCATTGACAAAGGTTTTAAGAATTATTTAATTTTTTGATAAAATAAATAAATATTAATAAAATAAATTGTTTCAGCATATGTATCGTTTGATTATCCCAGCTTTGGTTCTCTTCTTTCTAACTATTTCAGTCAACTTGGTCCATTTAGCACAAAAAATCGGAATGCTTTCGCAGGTAAATTGCAGCAATTATATGTAAATCACTCTCTAATTATTTTAATGTGCATAAAACATAAATGAGGTGACACCAGACACACCGGATACTTCTCCCGTTTTGGAATTGTTTGAAAGCATTCTTTTTGACGTCATATTTTGCGGTGTTATGGTAAAACACGTCCAAGCCCTTTAAGTTGATTATTTCTAATTTATGTCATTTCAGAGTTATCTGTGGGCAGTTTTACTTTCTTTTTATTTAGAATCAATCGATCCAAATAACCAAGAAAACGTTGCCAATAGGGTACAAGAGTCTGGAGCTGCTAACAAAAGAGTGTCGGCTCGTTCAAGAAGAAATACTCGGAGAGGCAATGTGGGCCCAGTAGGTGCTGACCCCCAGACGGGGCACGGAAGTTACTACGCCCCTGAAGCCAAACCTCCTTGGGGCACTGTGGGCCCTGTAGGTGCTGACCCCCAGACGGGGCACGGAAGTAACTATGCACCTGATTGGCACGTTTAGGTTGTAACATTTTATTTCTAAATTAATTAATAATCTGACGTATAAGAAAACAATAAAGACTTTCTCCCTCTTTGCATTTTGTTTCAATATCTTCTCTCGGTCAGGGAAGGGGGTTCCTCAAATCCGAAAATTTGTCGCCCTGGTTTTAAAAATTTTGTGATAATTTTTGAACAATTTTTTGAGGATTTTGAATGATTTTGTGATGATTTTGTGACGATTTTGAACAATTTTTTGAAGTTTTTGAATGATTTTATTGAAGATTTTGCGATTTTGTGAAGATTTTGAACGAGTTTTTGAGGATTTTGCAATTTACAGAAGATTTTTGGGATTTTTATGCTTGAAGAGGGGGGGGGGCGACCGCCCCTACCGCCCCTCTTGATTCGCCCATGGTGTTCTCTGAGCCCCATGCTGATATGTCACTATCAAAAGGCTGTAAAAAGGTTGTAAAAATTGAATAATAAAATATATTTCTCAGCTAATGACCCTGTAAACTTTACTGCATTGCTTTAGGCAACACATAAATTGCGTTTTTCTGTGGCTATGAATGCTCTTATTATTTGTGTTATAAAAATCATGATTAATTTTATCTGTTTATGTTGACCTTTTTGCAACTACAATACAAAAGTTTTTGTTTTGCTTAAAGCATTAAGTCATATAGATTAGATGTCCATCTATGGTGTTGTAAATATCAACTCGTCTGAGGTCAATAGGAGAATAGTTTGTTTAAGGGATTGAAATTGAAATAATAGCCATAATTCCGGATGTGAGTATCTATCACTCCTTGTCATGCTCTGATTAATATCTCATGTGATCTGAGCGAGTGAAAGGGTTTTTGGACTTGTTATATAAACTTTTCTTTGACCCCATATATGGTCAATCACCTAAATTAAAAATTTCTTGTAAAGAAATTAAAAAGTAAAAAGTTAATGCTTTGTCATCTTTAGACCGTAAACCGATTAAGTGCTCTATAGTAATCGACAGTAATCTGTTCTTATAAGTAATCTAAGCTATAAATTGCTGGATGATGCATAGAAAATTCCTTCAATATCTTTAATCCATTTTACCGCCAGATGGCGCAACAGTTGAGCAACCAAACAAATCCAAATCAGACGAGACGAGGAGCAAGCGGCGTGCTTACCGCGTACCAAATCAAAACTAACATCATTTAAAATCTGTAAAAGAAGAGGTGAAGAAAAGCTTGCATCTTTTATCTGAATAATTTCGTTGAATTTTTCATCATCGGGTCTTCCAATCACACAAGAATCGACGTAGATAACAAGAGATACATCCGATTTGAGATAAAAGTATATTTCCAACTTTAAACTCGTTTTGAAGTGGTAAAGTGTAATTCGTTATGCCATGTTTAATACAGCATGTTTATTTATCGATTAAATATTTTCTTTATTTGCCAGATACTAAAATTTGATGACAGAAGGCTGACTTTTAATGACATAAAGTCGCGTGGGCTGCTGGAAATTGATATTCAAGGACTTTTTATGCTTTGATTTTATTCTTTTAAAGATTTCTTCCGTTAATCAAAGATATCAAATATACTGGAAACATGTAAAAATCAGTTTTTTAATTTAAATGTTTTCTTTTTATTTCTGATAAAAAAATATTTGTTTTGTAGGTCGGGTTCAGAAGGTAACAGCTCAGGAAGGCAGAGGAGTCCTAAAAGTCGTCAAAAACCGGGTTATCAACGACATAGAAAGGTTTTAGATAATTTTTTTTATATTTAAAATTTATTTTTTAAGAGATATAATATCTGTAGACTGGGAACAAGCCGAAATTATCAAATGTTATTTGCCTGCGTAAACTGAGGCGACAAACATCGGCAGAAGAAATGCTGGAACAGGAATTTGCCCAACTGGTAAAGAAAAATTTGATTCATAAAAATGTTGTTAAAACTTTAATTTAATTGATTTTTTTATTTTTTCATGTCAAAAGACTGTGGATTCAGTCGAGAGACTGTCTGATGAGTATGTACTTTAATTTTTCAAACAAGTTTATCACGTTTTAACCTTTTGAATATATTTTATAGAACTGGAATTACCTATGACATGAAAATGGTTGAACACAAATGCCTCTGGGATTCAAATTACCCGGAAAAGCCTGAGCGTTTTTCGATGCCCTTAGAAAGGTGTAAAGAATATGGGTTGATTGACAGATGTACCTTTGTTCCCGTAAGCCACGCCTTTTAAAAATCGTTTCATAATCGACTTGACATTTATTTTATTTTTTGTTTTAATTTTTAAGTGCCGGCCAGCGACTGAAGATGAGATACTAACGCAGCATACGCAAGAATTACACGATTTAGTCAAGGAAACAAAGACCGAAGTCGATAACGATAAATTAGAAAATTTGTCGTCTCGATTTGACGCCGTTTATTTTCATCAGGTATATTTCTCGATATCACAAAAATGAAAATATTGGGATATCCTAATCTGTTGAACCGTGGTAATCAGGGCGGTGTAGCTATTTGTATATGGTGAGCATGTGGTAAATTTGATATACAACACCCACCCACATATTTCGGCATAAAAATTGTTGTCCAGCAGATTAGGAATTTCTATAAATTATATATTTTTTTAAAAATATGTTTTGCATTCTTTGTTTCAGTCTACTTATGATTTAGCGCTTTTATCAGCTGGTGGAACGATTGATTTGATGGAAAAAATTATTCAAGGGAAATTAAAAAACGGAATGGCAATTATACGCCCCCCTGGTCATCATGCAATGGAAAACGAAGCTTGTGGATATTGTTATTTTAATAATGTTGCAATTGCTGCTAAACATGCGATTGATAATCTAGGAGTAAAAAGGTTATTTTATAAATTTTATATTAAAAAAAATTAAAAACTGAAAGAAAGAAAAATTTTTTCTAGAGTTTTAATTGTCGATTGGGATGTTCATCATGGTCAAGCATCACAATACATGTTTTATAATGATCCAAGGTAGTATTAAAAATTGATTTCTAGTTTGTATCATTCATTTGTTCATAATCTTTTTTTAAAATTTTATTTATTAGAGTTTTATATTTTTCTATTCATCGGTACGAACATGGAGATTTTTGGCCCAATTTACGGGAATCGAATTTTGATTACACTGGAGTCGGTGCTGGAAAAGGATACAATTTTAATGTGCCATTAAATAAAACGGGATTAGGAAATGCCGAATATCTCGCTATTTTTCATCAATTGCTTTTACCCGTTGCGTATGAGGTAATTCTTGATCACGAAAGTGCAATTTTCTCGCTTCTGTTTAGTATAACATTAGTTTTGTGTGTTTGTAGTTTTCCCCTGATCTCATTCTCGTGTCTGCAGGATATGACGCTGCATTGGGTTGCTTTGAGGTGATTATCATACATTTTTCTTTTAATTTGTTAGTTTTCACCGCATTTGGTTGTAATATCAGCCGGATACGATGCTGTTGTGGGTGACGACAAGGTTTAGAGTTCTAAAATATGACTAGTAGTTATTTATTTTGTCTTTTTTTAAAAAAATATATATTTAAATGAATTTTAGGGTTGCATGGAAGTTACTCCTGTTTGTTACGCTCATTTAGTAACACAATTAATGCAATTAGCGAATGGAAAAGTGTGTGTTGTTTTAGAAGGCGGATATTGCATTAAATCGTTGTCCGAAGGCGTGGCATTGACGTTACGTGCACTTTTGGGTGATCCGTGTCCTACGTTAGGGCAGATAGGAGAACCCGATGCCAGGTAATTGAAAACGAATTTTTTTCTAACGATGTTTTGAATATAAATAATTTTTTTTCCTGTGTAGTGTTGTTGATTCAATTTTAAACGTTATTTCGGTTCAACGTCGGTTTTGGAAATGTTTTCGTTATCAAGGTGTAATATATGAAAATGAAAATGAAGATGAAAGTCCTGCTGACAAAAGAAAAAAGTAATTTAATCATTTTTATTATTTATTGTAAAAAGATAAATTAATTGTTTATTCTTTATTTTTAGACATGTACCTGAAATTAAATTTTTGGGCTCAGTTGAAAAACCTACATCATATGCCACTCGTAATTGCTACCCTGTACAGTCAAAAGAAGAAGTCAATGGTTGGAATAAGAAGATTGATGATTTAATTGCTTCCACGTCTCTAAAAGTGCCATCAAAAAGGTTAATACACGATACACACGTAATGAAGTAACATAAATTTAAAAATTTATATTTTTCAGGTGTTGTTTGGCTTACGATGAGAAAATGATGGCTCATAAAAACTATTCAGAGTTGTAAGAAATATAATAAGAAAAAAATAGTGAAAATATTTATATTTTAATTATTTTTACTTTTCGTTTAGATCTCATCCTGAAAAGCCAGACAGACTGCTAGTGATATATAATTTATTAAAGGATCTAAATCTATTAGAACAGTGCCAAATGCTGCCTTCCAGAATGGCCAACGAAATGGAAATTGCTAGTGTGCACTCAAAAATGTATTTAGATGCGATAGAAAATAGTCAAAAGATGGAGAAAAAAGATTTATATGATTATCAAGAAACATTTCAGTCGGTTTATTTGTGCAAAGTATGTAATATAAAAATTTTCTTACTTGTGTTCTTATTTAATTTAATTTTCTTTTCTTTTAGGAAAGTTATGAAAGTGCTCGATTATCAGCTGGTTGTCTTTTGCAAGTGCTGGACGAAGTTTTGACCGGAAAAGTAATTTTTCCAAAATTCTTGATTAATTTTTAGTACCGTAGTTACATGGATTTTCGTTTAATTAGGCAGTAAATGGATTTGCTCTTATCCGTCCACCAGGACACCACGCTGAAACGGAATCGGCGTGCGGATTCTGTATATTCAACAACGTTGCCATAGCTGCAAAAATTGCCATAGAACAGTACGGTTTGCAGCGAGTTCTCATAGTCGATTGGGATGTACATCATGGAAATGGCATTCAACACATGTTTGAAAACGATCCAAAGTATTTATTTTGAATGAAGAATAACCGGAAATAGTTTATTAAAACATTTTATTTCAGGGTTTTATACATATCTCTACATCGATACGATAAAGGAACATTTTTTCCATGTTCCGATGATGCAAACTTTGATAAAACTGGCAATGAGGGAGGAGCGGGATTCAATATTAACATTCCGTGGAACAAGGTTGTTAAAGAATAATATGTGTAACCTTAAACTATAAACTAATTTATTTCCTGTTTCATTTAGGGTGGAATGACTGATGGCGATTATATTTCGGCTTTTTTACATATAGTTTTACCGATTGCTTATCAGTTCGATCCGCAATTAGTTTTAGTTTCCGCAGGGTTTGATGCAGCAAGAGGCGATCCATTGGTATGAAACAAAATTCTTTTCCTTTAAGAATTATTTATATGAATTTAGTAATTGATTGAGTGATTTATTTTTTGTTTATTTTAGGGCGGTTGCAACTTATCGCCTGAACTCTACGGTCATTTAACCCATCTTTTAAGTTGTTTAGCCGGTGGGCGAATCATTTTAGCTTTGGAAGGTGGCTATAATTTGTATGTTTTAGCCAGTTCGGTTTTATGTTGCATTCAAGCACTTATTGGCGAGCCATGTTCGAAATTATCACGAGGAATTCATCCGAGCAATAGTGCCGCTACATCGATTGTAAATGTTGTGCATGCATTAAAGAAGTACTGGAGCTGTTTGCAATATGAAGGTAAATAATTTTTAATTACGGTATAGAAAATTATTCAAGTCTTGTGTCGTAAACAAAGTTTTTATTAATTTTTTATGTAGCTGATCTGATTTCTCCTATTTCCGATATGCAAAGTCGTGATAATTCGCCGAGCAATCAAAGTTCTGCCTCTGATCCATTGTTTTTAGAATCTAACAGCACGACATCGATAGATTCCATTGGTTCTGAGCCTAAAGAAACAGCAGGTAATTGTAAATGAAATTGCTCGAGGTTAATTTGGTCAATTTCGACAGCGAAATTGATTTACATGTTTCATCCGCGCATCAGTGCATTTGTATTATTTTAAATTAATAAAATCGAGAACTATTAATACGCGTTTATTAATATTGTATTTAAATGGATCATCAAATACTATATTAAATAAATTTTTACTCGAAATATTATTTCAATCCATGTATAATTAGAAGTGTTGAAAGCTTTGGTCGATGGGTGGCGCTGTGTATGTTTTTGGGCCTAAACCGAAGTTATCACGCGATATCTGTCAGTTCTCGCTAAAAGCCGGTCGTAAAAGACCGTCAATTGTTCGACTCAAATTCTGCTCATCATTCCAAAATGGCAACTGGTGGTGGTAGTCCTCCTGGAGATAGCTTAGAAGGTGTTGCAAGTGCCTTTCGACCATACTTTCTTTCATTTAAATAAGAAAAATTGTTTAAAACTTAACTTTCTTTCATTCTAGCTACCGAAAATCAACCTTCGTCATCCCAATCGTCGCTAGGAAAACATGGATTCCAGAAACCGCAGGTAAAATACTTAACGGTGGCAAGAAAATACATGTTCTAATTCGTATAAAGTAAAAGTTATTTATGGAATAAGAAGCATGTAAATTTTCTTTAATTTTAATTTTAATTTTTGGTGATTTTCAAATTTGCATAGATTATAGAATTAAAATAATAAAAGTACAACTTGTAGAGTTACCACTAAATAAAAAAATTGGGTTTTGCAGGTAGTGTATGCTGTTACGCCGCTTAAAAGATGTCCACATCTCAGTTCGGTCGGGACTCTCCCAGCTTCAGGATTTAATTTGAATGCATCATGCAAAACTTGCAACGACAAAACCGAGAACTGGTTGTGTCTCACGTGTTATGAAGTAAATAATTAAATTTCTGTTAAGGTTTATGTAATAATTTATTTTTGTTTTAAACTATGTTTTTAAGGTATACTGCGGTCGATTTGTGAATCAAGACATGCTGCTGCATAATCAAAATACCGGCCATTGTGTTGTATTGAGCTTTGCTGATTTGTCCGTTTGGTGTTACGGATGTGAGGCGTATTTGGATAACAGCGTATGTATTTATTATCATCATTAGTTATAATTTAATTCAATTTCATTTAATTTCGTAATTTATTTGCAGGCGTTGAATCCTGTACTCGAATTTGCACACAGGCAAAAGTTTGGCGAGGAACGACCAATTGAAATGCAATTGATGTAATTTGTTATTTGAATATTTACGCTTTAAGAAATATTAGTTTGAATTTTGTATATTTTGACTTGCAAATAATAATTTGATGACTACATTGTTTGATACCGATTTCATCGCTTTGCTGCAAATGTATTAAAATCAAGTGGCAAGAGAATTAACTGTGACCGCAAGTATCAAGCCGAAGGAACAATTCTAGGACTGTTTCTTAAATACACCACAGTACACTACATACACTGATACAAACCCCAATATATATATCGACAGAAATAGTGATCAAACATCGTTATAACGAACTGTTCGTTATTAATTTTTTAAACTTAGAAATAAGCTAAGAAAAAATTACTCAAGGGATAAAAAATTTATTAATTTACACTGGTTTGCACAAAAATTAAAGAAACTTAAAACAAAAAATGGTATTTTCCATTTTTCGTTTATTCATTGCAGTAAAAACATGGACGTGCGGCGATAAATCGGGAGAGGAAATCTAGTAAAAATGTTTGCTTGCTGTGCAGAAAACCTTCGGCGAGCGAATAACAACAAATCCTCGGCAAAGAGAACTGGAAAATGAAATAAATTAATTTTTACTGGCCTCGTTTAAGAAACATCACACAAAATGGCTATTAAAAAAAGCATTACAACTGTGAGTATCCAAAATGGTACTGAAATACAAATACTGAGATTAAAGACTTATTCTCAATCCCAGCAATTGAACTTACGTATATGCATATCTGAGCTTGTGATACGGACTCGCGTTGAATTCCGAAGCGGCAGGCTTGGCCAAGCAACTGAACCGTGTAGGATGGAAATCCAAATATTTGTATGCACAATAAAGTAGAGACAAAATACAATTCTACACAGATTCGCTCGATGTTTTCACGGCACTAAACTGAAGACTTGCCGTGAAGAAACCCCTCGGCTTGCGGCAATAAATTTCTAGGCAAAGATATTTGGACGAAAAAATTTAGAAATAATTTCAAAACAAAACTAAATACGACACGCAACTACAGCAAGTCGACTCCGTCTCTCCAAATTAGTCAACACATCTCTAGAACCATCATTCGACTTTACCAAATAATGTTTTCGAGGTAATTGGCTTGATTAATGGTAATTTTTTTTTTATTAACTACCAATTCGCACACAGTAGCTGCATTCAAAAAGTAAAACAAAAATTGTGTTTTGTGTTTTAGGCGTAACTTATTTCTCATTAATTCACAGTTTAATGAGAACAAGTGACGTCTAAAACACAAAACACAACTAAAACACAGATTTGTTTTAGTTTTTGAATGCAGTTAGTGCTTTGCTTTTCTGTTTATTCCCAATAAAATATCCCGTCAAACTAGGTACTACATGCCTTCATCAAAGAATGGTTTGTGACATGCAACATTTTGCTCACATTTTTCCATCCACATGTATATCTATTACATTTTGCTCTGTATCTCAAAAACTATTGCGCTCACTTGTCAGACCCCTATCACGTTTTGCCTCGTATCTCGAAAAGCATTGCACGCAGACCCTTCCAGTATGATTTGGTATGATGGGCTATCATCTGGCAAAGTCTCAAAAAATCACCCAAAATTGCACAAAAGCGATGGGCTGTATATAGTCCATCGTTTTTCGCAATTTTGGCTGATTTTTTGATACGTTACCACTACCAGATGATCACCTTGAGGATCATTCTGGAGGGGTCTGAGTGCAATGCTTTTTGAGATACGAGGCAAAAAATGATGAAACAGTATTAAAAAAGTTAGAAAAATGGCAATAACTCGAAATTTATTGGTGACAGAACCCCTTCTTTGATAACTTTTATGATCGATTGTGAATTTATTCCTTTAATTAATTCTACGTTTTAAATTTACCGCCTTCTTGGGAAAAAATCACAAAAACTTTATAAACCACAGCGATGTAGTATTATTGCTAATTTTATTTTCGACCTCCAGATGGCGCAATTCGGGTTTAAAGCTCGGTTTAAGATTTATTTCGAGAAAGAAGAGCAGATAAGCCAAGGAATCTGCAATTTATTGGAAGCTAAGAAATTCTGTGTTGAAAATGTACATTATAACTTGTAAAAATATTATTTTACGATTACGGTATGTAAAATGTTAAAAAAGCGCCACAAGAAGAAAAATTCCACAACATTTTCAACAATTTTGATTGGCGCAAACATAATTTATGCAATTTTCGACTTTTAGTTTCTGCCGTTTCGCAAACATTTCACCAAGTCCATTAGTTCTCTGGACGGTCGCCACTAGGTTTTACGAGGTCATGTATTATTTTTACATCTTAACTAATTTAGCTGTTTAGTTTTTGCTTCTTTTCTTTTTTATTTAACTGGCTCGCTCTTTTCACTTATCGTTTCGTAACTTTTTTAAATTCGTATTCTTTTACGCGTTTTTATTCATTTTATATTTAATTGTATAACGAATTCTTATTTTATCTTATCTTAGCTCACATTTTAACTTCATAGCGTTTAATTTAGGAGTTTTAGGTATTTTCTTTGTGACATTACCATTAGTGAATTATTTTATTTAACGTCTCTTATTTTATCTTCGCTTACATTTGTCTTTCAGCTTTTAATTTAGCAGTTTCACTTTTTTCTTTACGACTTCAGTGTTTTAACTTAAGGATTTTTTTATTTTTTAGGTTGCCGCACTTTTACTCCGGGGCGCTCGGGTCGTCGGTTTTCCTTTACGGGAAAGCCGACGGTCCGGGCGCCCCTAGGATGGGAAAGGAATGCCGAAAATTCGCCTATCTTAAAAAAATCGTGCCTAACGACGTTTCCTCCCGCTATATTTTGTTTATTCTTATATTGATGACTTATGAAAATAAAGAAAACTAAATTACTTAATAAAATTATCTTTATTAAATGAAAGAACTTATGAAAGAACTTATAAAATTTGAAATACAGAAGAACTTAGAATAAATATTTGAAATACAAAAGAACTTTCATGTCTCGTCAGACGAAAAATGGAGTTTGCAGTGAAGAAAACCCTGAAAACAGCGTAAAGAAAACTGGAGGAAAAAAATTAGAATTAACACCGACTAAAATAAAGAAAAAATTTACACTTACCTTTCTTTGACATCCTTTCGACTGTACTAAAATAGATAAAATAAAACAATAAAAATGAATAAAGCATCGTAAAATTGAATAAAACATAAAATACTCAAAAAAAACTAATAAAATATCGTAAAACATAGAAAAAAACACTACACTCTAAATAAAGGTGTCTTACTAGAAGACACCTTCAGTGTCTATTGCATATTTTAGATGCCTTTTAGGTGTCTTTTGTTTGTTTAAGACACTTGAAGGTGTCTAATTGTAAATTTAAGACACTTGAAGGTGTCTAATTGTAAATTTAAGACACTTGAA
>JAQFZO010000857.1:0-19932 GCA_034695885.1 Geophilus flavus | reverse complement strand
TGCAGGAACTTGATACGAGTTGCTAAATTGGGATTTATGCAAGCATCTGGAATTTTACCCAGAAAAATATTAGTGAAAATTTTTTAAATTATGCATCAATCAGATTTCTTCGTCACCTTTGCTCCTGGAAGCATTGATGTAACGGGCGAGAGCATCTCGAGGCTGATTGCAAGTCTCATACAGAATTCCCAAGTTAGTCCACGCAGCAATGTGCGACTTATCCAATTGCACTGCACAAATGTAAGCTTGCAATGCGTCCATAGGCTGGTTCTGCTGCTGGTACAGAACGCTACGTGTAGAAGAAAAGGAAAAAAAAATTTAATCAAAAATTTAATCAATTTTTCGATTAGATTTAATTACCCTATGGAGCACCATGTGTCGGCATTGGCCTCCGATTTGTCGACTGAATTTCTGTATGATACAAATGCATCGTGAACCTTTCCTAAGCTTGAAAAACACCTATTTAGAAAAATAAATAAATATTTAATACATAAATAATTTTTTAAACACAAAATCAGCGTTTCCCAAATGGTTTTACAAGTTTACACGGAATTCTAGGGTTCTGTGAAGTTAAATTAAGAGTTTTCTCGAAAATAAATAAATTTTGAATTTTTTCCATGTTAAAAACATAAAAATTTTAAAAGGAAAAGATTCCGTGGTACAAAAAATAATTGGGAAACGCTGTACTGAATTTTCTATTTTACCTTCCCAAAAAATACAAACTCGACCCGCTCGCTGGATCAGCCTCGATTGACTTTTGCAGGCTATGAATGGCGTACGCTTCGCGGACCTGCTTATCGCCCAACGCTTCTACCGTATGGTGCATCCAACCTGTGTAAATACATAAAAACAATTAATCAAAAAAAATTACTTAAATAAAAAAATCTCCTTCATTCATTTTTTTCAACGACCCTCTTACCTAACTGTCTATAAATATCAGCTCTAACGTTACGTGGTAAATCTTTGGCCTCTAGCAATTGCTCGTATGCTTCTTTAGCTATTTTATATTTTCCCTGAATTTCATGCAAGTGAGCAATGTGAAAACGAACTGAAAATTAAAAAAAAAAAAAAAGAAATTAAAATCAATTAACTTAATTAAACTCTAAAAAAAACTTACTTTCCAACTTAGACAATGTACACTTGTTCGAATCAATGTGAGCTAGTTGAAAGTGCTGGAAGAAAAACAAAAAAATAGATATAAATTAATATCAAAACAAGAAAAACAAATAAATCCTTATCACCCAAACCAAATAAAACAATCAAAATTCCAATTACTTAATAGTTTTCTATTTACACAACCTTATTTAATATTTTTAACATTTTTTTCCTTTCCCAACAATCTATATAACTACAAAAATTATCAATTTATTTTTATCAAAAAAGACAAAAATACCTTATTAGCAGATTCATAGTCCGAATTGACTTTAAACATCAAACCAAGACGCACATGAACTTCATTGGCACGTACAAAACTTGGATCTATGTACAACACCTGCTGGAATGCGCGTATTGCCCTAAAATAAAATAAAAAATTAAAAATTAAAATAAAAATCTTCAAAAAACTGAAAAGTTACCATTTTTAAAATAAAACCATGAGTAAACAAGATCCTGTGATATAAAAGATAAAAAAGGAATCGATAAACCCCCTGACGTCACCCGATCGCAAAATAATTACCATATCAATTTGATTTCCACTAAATCAAACTGACTGAACACGGGTCGAGAGAGAGAGACGGAGGGGACACGACGTACAGAGAAACCGAACTGACAAGAGGCAATATTGAAAATTCAATCAAGGGTGGGTGAGGCACCAATGACTTCAGCTTTTCCCGCTATTTCAAAGTTGATTCACCCGCCTAAGAAATTATTAAATCCAGTAAAAAAAAAATCAGTACGTCACACCGGACGCCTTCGCATCAGTGGACGAACCGCCCACACCTCATTTTCTGTAAAATTCAACTTCCTACTAAGGTAAGAGAAAAAAATAATAATCAATTTTTCTTTTTACAACGTTGATAACTTCGTACAAACTATAAAACCCGAAATTATTAATAATTTTCGTAATAATATACTAAAAAAATATAAAAATTTCATTTTCTATTCAATTTTTACATCTATATAGTGTCACCAGTGTGTTAAAATTGGAAAAAAAAAATATCTAAATTTATAATTTATTTTCTAAAATCCATGGAAACCTAACAAAACAACAAAGAAACTTTTATTTATTTACTTATTTTATATTTTATATATAAAAAAATATGAAAAAAAATCGTTACTTTCAATTTATTAAAATTTTTTTCCTTTCCTTTCCTTTCCTGTCGGTTTTAACTTCTTAATGAAATCCTTCTTGATATTAACTGTATCCTGCGCAGGTGCGTGATAACAGTCTCGATATTTTCTAACCGACTGGTGTCAGTTCTCTTACACCTGGTCATTACCATCACCTGTTTCTTCCAAACCCCCTCATCAATTTGACAATTTCCAAAAATAAATTCTCAAGTCTAGTCTCGAATCTAATAAAAACCGTCTATTTTCAACCCCTCATGACGTCAGTATCATTTAAAATTTACGTCGTTTTTTCATTTCCATGCCAAAACATCCATCCCAACCAACCTCGCGATCTTTTCCTACCATCCCAAATAAACCCCACCCAAAAAATTCACTTAACAAAATAATTTTTTTTAATATAAATATATACAAAGATACATGTAGAAATTAATTGAAAATTATTAGATCCGATTGTCATCGCAAGTGTTTTATCCACCTGTTTAAATTTCCCATTTATCTTAATACAAAATCCACACGCACACACTCACCCCTCCCATACAAAATGGCGACTTATTATTACACATGACGAAAACATTTCCATCACGAACGGAACGAAACGACCTTGGCTCAACATCGCTTTCTATTTATAAAACTAGGTCACAACTTCATTTTTTTATATAAATATATTTTTATTTACTTTTATTTTTTTTCACTAACCCACTATCTTAATCCTCACACATTACATCATCCAAATTCTCATTCACATTTCACCTGTCAATCAAACCCCAAAAATCTATTTTCCCTCAATAAAAAACATCAAAAAATTCAAAAATTCAAATTAAAACGAAGAAAAAACCTCCAAAACTTAAATTATTCTCTTTAATATGCACAAACGCGTTTATTACAGGTGTGTTATGCACTCACCAGGTGCTAGTAAAATACACCAGGCCTTTACAATTGCGAGGAACTGGAACTAGCAATCCATCATCTCAAATTATTCCTTCTTAGGTACAACTTTTCGTGATGAAGAGAGAGAGAATTCCCTTCTCTTCCATTCCACCCTCTTTTTTCCACATAGAAAAAATAAATGGAGGGTGGGGAAAGGTGAGTAGAAAGGGTAGGGGTAGGGTGTCGTGGGCTACCTGTGCATACAACGACCCTAGCTGCACTCATCACGTGTTTTGGGGTCTCTGGTTTCGTGCTTTGGGCCTTTAGGGGCATTTTTAACACATTGCGTCACGTAGAAAACGCATTAAATGAAGTGTTAAGGAGGGTTTGCTTCACTGCAGTGCATCACTGCGGGATTGAAAATTTTACTTGTGGAAATTTATTCCGTACGTTGCGCTTGTTTGCGAATTTGTATTTCGTGTTAGTTTTTTTTTCATGGGTTTAAAGTGGGCCAAGTGAGGGGATGTGGTGGGTCATGTGATGTTTTAATGTGTTTACTACGTCATGTTTTCATTGTTGTTTTCGAATCGAAGGATGTGACGATGGGTTTTTTTCTTTTAGATTTTAGATTTGGGAAGTGACAAGGCGTAGAGAAGAGAAGAGGGCAATAGCGATCGAGCGGATCGAGCGTTGCGTCAAATTCTGCGGCTGAATGCAGTCGAGGTTTGGTTGGGTTGGGTTTGGCGTTCGATGGTTGGTTGGTTTGGTTTTGGTTGGAGGATTCGTCTGTGTGGAATATTTAGTTTGTTTATTAGCGTTTGTTTACTCCCATTGTGTGTGATTTAGGAATTTAACGAGTGATTAAACCGATTTTTCTGCTTTTTGCATCGAAAAGACGATCAGGATAAATCTTTTCCACATCATCAGGAGAGATTAAGTCTTTTATTTGTTTGGTAAAGAAAAGAAAAAAGAAAAAACGATTAAATCGATTTTATTTTTTCATATAAAACCAACATAAATCGATTTAACCGATATAAAAGAACCATCAATCCAATCCCGCATGGGAAAAACAAATTAACCTCCGTTTTATCACCCGGAATTTACATTTTCTATCCACCACCACTCACCAGACACAAAACAATCCCAACCCCACCCTGCAAACACCATCCAACAACCCCCCTCCCTCCCAACATCCACCCCATAAAAAAAGAAGGAAAACACAAAAAAACCCAATAAAAAAAAAAAAAAAATCGACACAAAACCACTTAACCCTTAAATCTCACACTTAAAAAACATTCACTCATCCATGTAAAACTGCACCCATAAAAATTTCGTCCAATCCATCCATCCCTCACCCATCCCAACATAAAACCTTTCCCAAAATTTACCTATAAAACCCACACAAAAAAAGAATCCCCTTCTTCACAAAACCCCCTTTCTTTTACTTTTTCCCTTCCAAACCCGAAAAAAAAATTTTTTTAAGAGACTTACCGACACTTCTCGTCTAATTTTGTTGTTGTGTCCAACACACCCATATCCAGGACACGACAAAAACAACTGCATTTCCTCAGTGCACACCCCTCGAGTGATGTTAAAGGGCCCACACCAGGTGAGACACTGCTCGAGCTAAGAAAAGAAGGTAAAAACACAACACCCCACCCTTATTTTCTTCCCCCAACTAGTTGCTTCCATTTTATGTTTAAAGGGGGTTCTAGCAGGGGGTGAGGGAATAAGAGAAAAAGAAGTGGGGGATGTGGAAGTGATGGTAGTCACGTAGGCAAACTTGTTTCTTCCTATCCCAACCCCCCTTTCCTTTCCTTTCCGTCCCTTCTCTCTCTTCCCCACCCCATCATCCCGAGATCTTTTCATTGGGGTGGAATGTCCAACGACTTCAAACTTGCACAATGCTGTCACTATTGATGTTTTTAGTTCCCATTTATTCCACTACAAATTCAAAGTTGTATGTGTGTGTGGGAGATAGTGTGTGTGCGTAGTGGATTTTTTTTGTTAATAAGTTTAATGACCGTTTCTTGTGGGGATTTGTGTATGTGTAATTCGAAACTTCAGTATAAGCTTCCTTCTCATGCAAATTAAATAATTTTCGTCATAAGGAATATGAATCTTTGGGAATATAATGATGTTGACTCATTAGAGACTTATAAATGCAACTCATGATTTATAACTTAAAAATATAATTTATAAATTTATAAACTCAAATGTATTCTTATAAAATTCTTTTATACATGCGCACAACATAAATTAAGCATACCTTTTATGCTAGCTTTTATGATTTTGACTTGTAAAGCTTTAAATTGATTCAACAACTTATGAATTATAAAGTGTAAGTCATAAAGCGATAAAATAGCCTCTGTGAAGTCTCTAATGTCAGCTAAAGCTAAAGGTTTCCAGTCTCTGAATTAATCTGTAAATGAACTTCTTGATTTCTATCTATATTTGTATGCTCTAAAGCAAAGATTGATAATTGGTGTCAAATACTGGAAAAATAAGATTTACTGATTATAAATCAAATAAATTAGTTATTAAACATCAGATTTATTGTTTTTAAATAATGATAATAAGTATAATTTATAATTGCAAAATATGACGAAATTGACCTCTGTCCAGTATCAAGATCTAAAATTTCCCAACCATTAAATTGTCCTCATATTTTATTTCACAAGAATCCCCCACACAAAAAAATATATCTTGCAGTGTCTTTGTCCCGAAATCCAGGCATCAATTTGCAGCAAATCTGTAGCCAGTTGTTGGATATACATTAGGGACCCTGGTCAATGTTCCAGGACTTTATAATCCATAAATCAATCCACAGCTGAATACAAAAGTTTAAGGCTATTCACTCGTATTCACTGCTAGAAAAGAGGAGGAGGGAGTAGGGGAAGAGTGAGAGAGAGCAGTGGCTAGGGCTCCATAAGGACCCTGTGGGCCTCATGTTGAGCGTGCAAGATAAGTGGACCAGATAAAGGGAATGACCATTGCAGGGTAGCCTACTTTCAAGGACACAGTAGCCACCTCATGGTGTGTCTCAGCTGTGACTGTGGGGAAGGGTGTTGACTTATTTCCCTTTTTTTAAAGGTAAGATCTTCATGGAAGGGGGTTGGGGAGTTATAAAATTTAAGTGTGTGGCCTACTAAGGAAAACGCCACTCAAAAGAGTGAATTTTCCCCCGTTTTCCCACATGCACTGTTGGTTTTTATTGACTCACTTGTCCCATTTTTCTTACATCTGGATGGAATTTCAAATTTTTCCACTGTATAAGTTTTAAGTATTATCTTAAATAATAGGGGTATCCATAAAAGTGACTAAAGAACCATCATCTTCTAATCTCTTTAGGAGTCTCAATACCCCCTGCTTAGCAAAGGTCAAGTCGAAGACAGGTCCAATTGTCTTATCTCCCTTTTACCATCTTTGAAGTGGACACATTTTACAACCTTCTGATGTCTTCTTCTCCCCCTGTAAACAAAAGAAGAGTTGCAATCTCTTTGCCCAAATGACCCCCAAAACCATTTTCGCACAAATTGTTCCATGTCATAGTTGTAAATCTTCTTCAAACCTTGCAGCATAAAGCAAAGGAAACGCAAGCGCGAGCAAACAACAACTAAGCAGTTTTTGAGCAAGTGAAATATATCTTGCAGGCACTGCAAACTTTAAGTACAATAAATTTTCTTTCCACTTTACTGACATTTTCTATTGTTCCCAGCTACAGGACATTCAAAATTTCCTATCAAAATTCAAATTTTTCTGACAGAAGATTGGAATTTGGTTTTGTTTAAGCAAAATCGTGTCATAATTATTTAGAAGTTGGAATTTTATTTACTGGTTTTGATGTCTGTCCTTTGTCTGGTCACGTATGACCAACATATCCGATTACATTCATTTATATACATGGTTAAACCTGTACTAAATTTGCCTTCAGTCTAGTCCACACCTACTGATTCACGTGAAAACTGCATAATGAAGTGAAAAAATGCACTTCCTCGTTAATTTCATTTTTCCGATTTGTAATTTTGTCTGTGTCCTGTGACAGGTCCCGTATAACCAAAGTCGTCGCTAATTTCGCTCAGTACAAAGATTTGATTTTAACAGACGTATATCACGCCTAAATATTAAAAACTCCCACTAGATGTCATTCCCAAGACTTTTTTCCTTCATTCAATCCTTTGAAATTTATTTAATTTAAATTTTCAAAATCCCTATGGCCAAAGTAGCTGTTGGAGACCTTAAGCGATATTCATCTACACGTCAATCTCACTTCCTCTCATCATTTTTAAAAAAACTTACCTTGATCGGTTACGGTTAGACGGTTCGTCTGACCCCATCGTATTCATTTACATACCGCTCGTCTGACAAACCATCACAAACTATCCATAAACTCGAATTCCACTCGCGCACAAATTTCCCCTCCTGTAGCTCTTCATTTGATTTGATTTGATTTATTCCCATAAACCACACAGCAGGACCTCTGGGATTACACGATGCATAAAGACACGACTCTCCTCTTTCTCTCTCCCACTCACTCACTCAACCTCCCGTCTCACATACATGCAGACCATTCAACCACGCACAGCTTCCTCAATCTGCATCAATTGCCATTCACTTTTTCCAATACATCCGCGGTGCATTTTTCTTGACAAATTACTCATCCCAATCCAATGACCTTTACAGCTATGACATAACTCCCTATCCCCCCTCATCGACACTGTGAACCCATCCGTGGGTTATTGGCAATGAGATGAAAGGTGATGGATGATAAGTGACTGATTTCTATCCCCCACCACCCTCACATCACCACCACTTCCCTTTCTATTCAGTTGAGTCATATCTGCATCCACACACCCACCCTTCCCATCCTTTTTCCTCACGCTCCAAACAACAGACATCGTGGTCAAAAGAACAGGAAGAGAGCCACTAATATTCAAATGAGGTAGGCAACTGAATCCAAAACAAAAACATTAAAATGTATAAAAACACTTATCATTTTCTGCTGGATAAACTCCAATTTCCTCTCGAAAAATATGATTAAGAGGATAAAATCAATTTTTTTTTTAAATGTTATTTTTACATTTTGGCCTTTTTTTAATGCTAACATTTGAGATTTTGGCTATTTTTTACGCTAATTATTGAAATTTTAGCTATTTTTTATGCTAATTAATGAGATTTAGGCTTATTTTGTTATCTCTTATTTAAATTTTTTTTTTTAAATATTAAAAAATGGTACAAAGTGTGCGTTTATATAACCCCAATTAAATATTACAAATCTCCTCTTAAAAAAGGTGAACATCCTGAGGTTGTTGGCAGCCTGGGGACTTTGCTTCCTTCATTTCAAGGTAAACCAGTTACAAAGAGATGACACTAAATAACTGGTTGTTTACAACTCAACGTAGACATGGGATAATACATTTTTTAATTTTTTTTAACCTTATAAAATTTTTTTTTTTTTTTTAAATTAAAAAAATGTGTTAATTTCGACCCAACCCTTTCCTGCCCTCGTATTACATCATTTTTAATGACAGACAGACCCGAACCAGTGTTTACTTAAAAAAATCAATTATGCAAATTTTCATTTAAACTTTATTAAATATTCCAGACATATTAAATAATTCACTCTAACTTTATTATTTATAAATACATTACCCTATTCACCCATTTGCGGCTTGTAAGTGCAAATTTCATACAAATTCATGGCTTTTCTCATATATATACTTTTCCTTTTCCCCTTCTTATAGCAAACAAACCCAACCCTCGAGGAAAAAAAATCAATTTCTCATCTTTATCATTGCAGAAGCGAAAAGTAAATATCAGAAAGAAAAAAAAAACAGCTATCTGGGTTTTAAAGCAACTTTTTCTATTAGATTCAACTGGGGAGGGCTGCATCATCAAATTTCCAACACGTGTTATCAATTCAAAGCCAGCGCAGTGCCTAAAACAGGTTAGAAATCCATTTATCATGCATTCCCGAGTAATTTCTACTTTTAATATGATGAAAAATTAATTCAATTTCAACATTTCTCCTCATTCATATCAAATTACGTCACTAGAAAACAATTTCCCGACATTTTTCGTCGATCAAATCGATCGAATCGGCTTTCCCGCACGGTTTCTATCGACTAGACTTTTCTTATGTAGGTTCACCCAAATTGCTAGACGCTTTTTTTATTTGTTCTTTACATGGAATGAACGCTCAAACATCTGATGTCAACAAATTCCTTTTAAAAAAACCAAGAATTTTTTTTTTCTTTTCCCCCTAAAGCCAAACCAAAAAAAAAAAAATATTTTTCATTTATTTCAGTATTTTTACTAATAAAAAAGAAGAAAAGAAAGAAAATGGTTGCCAACACGTTTTCTAGGTTCGAAAACCCCTCATCAAACCCAACCTCCCCTTCAATCCAAATCCACGACCCAGCAATGAACTGCACACCCCAGTTGGCACAGAACGCACAGCCCAAGGAAGCAGCAGATGGTAGTAAACTGGTGGATGTCCTTGGAGGCAGCTGGAGACCCACCTGACCATTTTATGCATTACCAAACACTCGCCCCAAACAACACAATCACAGAGAAACCAACAACCAATACCATACCAACACACTCACACAAAACCAAAAAATAAAAACTTACCATTTCCAACTTACCTCACTCAAACCAAGAATTTTCCCCTCATTCCTACAGAAAAAAAAAAAAAATCCCCCACAAAAACTATTTTCCCAACAGGCAACATGTCTACAACATTTTTTTCATATCGTCATTTTTTATTTTTTTTTTTTTTGGGTTGGAAGTTTTCTACTCATCATATCTATCTACCTACTGGTTTTAAAATTCTCCCTCCAAAAAGTGCCTCAAGGTATGGCGTGTTAATGACCCTAAGAGAAATGTATCCCTTTAAATGGATCTCAGCCCCGCCCTGAAGACTATGACCTTAAGAGAGTCGACCGAAAGAGTGAAGTGAAGAAAAGCAGACATTTTCTTGGTCGCCATGGTTACTCGTTAAAACGATTTTCCATGTTATTTCCATGGAAACCTATTTTTTTTCTCCCCGTCTCTCTCTCACACTCGTTTTCCCATATTTATGGAACAAAATGCCAATCAGAACACTGTTGCAAAACCGCCATATATTTCGCTTGTTATTTCGTTACCAACGTAACGACGCCATTTTCCTTGTTATTGTTGCTAAGGAAGAGGTTTTTATGGTTGATTTTTATATTGAAAAATAATTATGTAATAAATAATAAAATACCAGTGTGACTTAATCTGTCTACGGTTATGAAACACATTTATAATTTTTTAAAAAAATAAATTTTAAAAACTCACCACTTTTCGTTAAATTTGTTTTTAAAGCGGTTTCTCCTTTTCGTGCGAGCAAAACACGCCTCAATCGAAGGATTTTTTTTCCTTTCTCTGTAGTTTTATCGTCTTTTCACTTGTCTTATCGTAGATTTATGTCATAGATTTCACCTCTGAATTCAAAACACACGTCGTTGTTTAGAATTAACGCACGTTTTCCGTTTCTTCTTCGGTTCGATGATGAGAAAAAGTATATTCTTTTACTTTCTCTTTGCAAATTAAAAAAGATTCTCTTCCGTACGGTTCCACTACGTAGTTTGGCAGTAGTAATTAATTTCATAAACTCCGGAAATGTCAAAAAAAAATTTTTCTTGTTAAAGTCTTATTTTCGGCAGTCGAGTGACATCGAATTAAAACCATACGAGTGAAGTTAATAAAAAAAAAAACCACGAAAAAAACAAACAAAAATTGCAAAAATTCAATCTTTTCCTGAGAAAACAGTAAGGTGTGACCCTTGGCAGTGTTAATCCACTAGAATTCTCTAGTTATTTATCACAAAAATCGATAGAATTGTACAAAAATAAAATATCTTCTATTTTTTTTGCAAGCAAAAATTCGTGGCAGTGACGAGTTTTCTTTGAGCAAAAAATCAACAAAAAACAAAAAAAAATCAAACTATGAGTAACGCACCAACACAAACAAACATAGTCTTTTTTCGTGTTTTTCCTTTCCTTATAAATGCAGAAAAAATGGTTTCGGTTCCTCCTTGGCAGTGAGCGTAGCAAATTTTCCTCCACTCGTACTATAACATCACTCTACCTCCATTTTGGCTGCCGATTGCCCGCACTCATTTTCCTCGATTCGCCCAACAAATCCTTACTTTCCTCGATTCAGTCGCAGTAGACGGGCACATGACGTATCTCCGTGCATTAACATCACCTGCGTTAAAACATGATGCACATCGCATCACCAAAACACAGAAAAAAAGCAAAGAAAAATCCATTCAAAACGGACGGATCTCGCGACGTGATCGTGACATTCGAAACTATCGCCGCATATTAATCCCACTCGATGGCGGCAGCGACGCCTTTTGTGTTTTTTTTTTCTCCTCCGAGAAGAATCGTCGAGTTTCTCGCTTCTTCGACCTATCAACCAGTACTAGCTCATCGTACGGCAGCACAACTGCTTCCTTTGTCCGACCGAGTCAGGAAAGGCAGGTGCGGTCCAAATTCTGAGGGTAGACTGGCAGAAAGCGATGGACTCGTTGCTATTGGTTACTATTATGCTTAATGTGCCTTTAAATCATCGCTTCTAGCTATCGCTTTTCATCCCTCGCTCGCTTCGCTTCGATTCGTTTCGTTGTGAATAATAAAAATAAAGAAAAAAGGGAAAAAAATCCCATTCTCCTTTTTCCCCTCCCGTTTCGCACCGTTTTGTGAAAAATGTAGAAGGTAAACTCATACCCGGGGAAAGGCTTTGTTTATCGGAAAAGTGCAACAAAATGGCGGATAATAGTATTATCTATCGCTCGCTCGCTAGTCACGTCGAGATTTTATCGTCGCTTTTATTTAATGCTCTTTAATTAATTGCGGTTTCCAATTTTTTTTTTATGTCCATAGTTGGTGAGGGAAATATCATTTCGTGTTTAGAGAGAAAAGATAATCAATCGTGTCTAAAAATAACGAGCGGAAAACAAAAGAATTTGTCCCTCACATTTTCATCGCTTTCGCTTATCGCCATCACACGAACCGGATGCGTAACACGAGGCCACTAAGTCACTTTCTCTTGTTTTTTCCTTTTTTTTTTAACTAGTTTTTTAATAACTCGATTCAAAGCGGATATAATGTTCACTCAAGGTTCGTTTTTGGGCCCTTTTCTGTGAAAATTTGACCTAAATTTATTCTAAATGTCATTTTTAATCATATTTCTATTTTTTCCCCTCTTTATCGCTCTCGCGTTTACAACGCCATCTGTTACCGGAAGCGTGATGTAAATATATGACGGTTTTGCTCTTTTTAGCCCTCTTTTTCGACTTAGATAAATAAGTGTTGGTGTAAAAATAAAATGTTAACTTACCATTTGAATGCAGTGAAGTGAAAATAAACAAGTCCTAGACCGTATAAAAAAGGAGCATCCTGTGAAAATTGAAAACAAACGATTAAAAATTTAATTTTCACAATCAAATCTCATGTCGTCATCAATTCGAGCTGAATATAATAAAAATTTAACATAGAAAAAAATGTGCAAAAATTGAAAAAAAAAAAAAATATTTCGCGTCATTTCCTGGAAATTTAACTTTTCACACACACGTGTAATGTAAAAACGACGAGATCAATGTCCATGTCGTTGTAAAAAAAAAATGTAAAAATAAAAAAAAAATGGAATAAAATATTTACCTTCCAATAATCATCTTTGAGTTGGTAAAATTTTTGATAAGCCGAAAGCGCTAAATTGATTAAAAATGAAAAAAAAATGTTATAAAAACATGTTTTAAGAAAAAATTGAATAATTTATTCTGATTTTTATACCTCTGGTATAATCTTCAAGCAGTAAATGAAAATGGCCAAGTTGTTTAAAAACTTTGGGATTAAACTGTGGCAACGAAGACTCCACCAAACAATTTCTCTCTCGCTCAGGACCATTTTGTTTGCTTTGAAGGTTCTTCTTCTGTTTTTCTCTCTGCTGTTGAACTTGAATGAGCAATTTTTCGAAATGTTTGATAGCCTGCAACGACAAATACTTTTATAAAATCAAATCAAACAAAAAAAAAATCATTTCAAAACGAAAATTCCAAGGAAAAAAAAACAATTTATTTCCAAATGATTTCTGATTAAATTTCCCCATACCCCATAATTTGAAAATTTACAAACAAAGAAATAAAGCAAAAAAGTAATCAAAGCATTAAATCAAGCTTGAAAAACCAAACCGAGATCCCAAGGCATCTTTTGTTTCTTCATTCTATGCCACACAATCCCATCAGCCACCTGTCACTCTAATTGCCATCCTCATCCCAGAATTTCAAGTAGACACGGCTCATCATCATTTCTGATTTGAAGGTTGTGCTACATTTAACTTATGAATCATCCATCTAATATTATCATAAATACATATATGTCCAATATAAATAACTGTCTAGTCCCCTGCTTCATGGGAAATTGCTATTTCTCACAATTTCCACCTTTTATTCCAGGTAATCTGCTTTTATTATGTTTCTTGTTGCATGAATTCTATGAATTTCCATTTTTTTTCCTTCTTTATTAATTATTAGGTGTAATTATAATTAATTTATTAAATTTTGAGTGCGAGGTGTTGCTAGTTCCTCGACACATTAGAAAATTAAATTTTTATCCTGTTTCTTTATTTTTTTTATCCTCCAAATGTTAAATGATGTTTTAATGGTGGCGCCATCTATGGATGGAGTGTTGAATCATCGGAGCAAAAGGTCAACATTCTATTATCTAATTTCACTTAAATTTAATTAAAAGTTTGACTCCTAAGTCCAAAAAGTAAAACTAAAAATGTCGTACGTAATTATTTTCAAATTTAATCAAAATCTTCATTTTGATTAGTTTTTAATATCAGTTTTCTATTTTTATTGCAATACTGAAAGTAAAATTCTAACGATAGCTTGAAATTCTAATGAAATAGAGATTAAAATTAAATAATAACGAATTACAAGTTGTTAAATTATAGACGGTTACATAAGTAACAGTAAATTTACGATTTTATAAACCAATAAACGATGTAACGTTATCTCTGAACGAAAAATAAAATTAAAAAATCCATTTCTGGAATTATTTTCAACTGAAAATCACAAGAAATAATTTTTTATCATTAATTTTAATGATAATTATAATTATTTACAATTTAAAATTAAAATAAATCAAATTTTAAATTTTAAAATAAATTTCAAAGATTAAAAAATTAAATTTTAACAAATTTAAACACCGAGAATCTAAAACAAACAATATAAATAAATAAATCAATAAAAATAAATTTCACATTTTAAACTTTTAACATGGAAAATAAATGATTAAAATCCGATCGACATTCATCGATAGAATCGATATTTTATACGATGACGGCGTCGTGGAAATCAAACGATTTTAATCCCCCGTTCATAGTATTCAAATCATACTATTAAAAGCATGGGAAACGAGATAAACATCGTCAAAACTGAAGATTTTGGTGCGCGATTCGTGAAACGGAAGGAGGATACAAAAATACAGATAAAAATCGTTTCAAATTTGTACTCACTTTCTGAACCAAAGACTTTTTCGATGCATTTTCAGCTACGCTCAATTTGAGGAATCCAAATAGTCGACTAAAATTAGGGATGAAAATATTTGGAGTTAGAGAAAAAGTATAGAAAACAAAAGTAATTACCAATCCAATGTCATTAGGCCTAGTGTTAGATCAACTCTTATACTAAACTCACCTGTCAATATCTTCGAGTCCGCTCAATTCTTGCGACGTCAAAACGGAATCGTCGTGTTCATTCGTCATTTCTAAAACACAACGACTCTCCCATAGCACCGAGATTAAGATTTTAAAGCCAAATTCGTACACGAAACACTCTAAACGTTGAAAATCATCGCCATCGTAGGGAGCGCCCTGCTTGAAAAGCGACACCTCGTGGCGATGGATGCAACTTTATTTACAAATATTTTATTTTTTTATACAAAGAAGAGAATTGGGATTTTAAATGACTCTAGAACATAAAAATTTACTGAATTTATAAAAAATACTGTCGTTGTCTATGGATTTTAATGATAAATGAATGCTGATGCCCCATTCCCCGCCCGATTCACACCCTGATCCAAGCCTTGATCTTATTCATGTGATAGTGTAGTGACGTCAACATTCGTGATAACCTGAGGCTAAAACGAGAGTGAGTCTTTCCTTTCCTCCCCTGCCCTGCACGCATTGCTTCATGCCTCGATAAAAAGCAGTGTATGCAAGAAAGAAGTGAAACCAATCATCCAATTTAATTAATTCTAATATCACGATACTGCACCTAGGAACGACTTAAGTAAGAAAATATCAAAAAAAGATTTAAACTTGAGCGATGCATCAAAATAATTAACAACCTTTAATTTCAAGCCAGACACTAGACATTTCACCTTTTATTTATGGTTATTTTTAGACATTTATTTAGAGAAAAACAACGATGACTTCGAAGAAAGATAACATTATTGAAATTTTGGATGTGCGCGGCCGGAGAACAGATTCATTTCGCGATTACGTAAACAGTTTGAGTAAAGCCTCCGCTGCAAAACAGATTTCTGTCGGTGGAATCACAGGATGGTGAGCTACATCTTTTTTTTAAAAAAAAATATACGTATAAATCCACTTACTTAATTTGAGGTTATTTTCTAGGTGTGCCGGTTACGTGTTTACGAAAGTTGGCAAATTTGCGGCTGTTTCAATCGGTGGCGGTTTGCTTCTGCTCCAGGTGCTACATCTACGCAAATCGGCGGTTTGGAGTAAACCTTTAATTTTTTATTCATGGTATTTAGATTGCGAACCATCAAGGTTATATTCGAATCAACTGGAACAGAGTTAACAGCCACATGGAACAAGCACGGAAAGAAATTAAGAAGGAAGCAAACCGTTCAGGACCTAGAATTGCAAATGAGGTTTTGTTTTGAAATTTTTTTTAATTTTTTATTTGTTTTATGAAGTAAATGAATGTTAAATGTATTTTCAGATAAAGAGATTTGCTCAAGAAAATGCAATTTTAAGTACTAGTTTTGCTGGAGGGTTTTTATTGGGAATTGCGTGCTCGTGACGCCACAAGTCAACCACAGCGATCGTTGGCTGGAAAACTTCAAAACGAATCAATGGCAGTGTCTTAGAATGTTTAATTAGTACTTTTTAAAGTGTACTCTACCTGTACTTAGTATTTAACAGCATAATAAAGCCAAATAAATAACAAAAATCAAAACTCGTTTATTGTAACAAACCATAAAATTTTGTACATTTTATTTCTTTCTACCACTTTTCACATCATAATTTTTGATAATTTCGCCCAAAACATACACATTTCCCAAATAAAAGGCCAAACTCGCCATCCACAAGCACAGAAAAGTATTCAAACCCTTAAATTCGAGTAAATAAGCAAAAAACAACCACACACACTGCAGGACGAGCCACACACTGACACAAAACCCCATTTTTCCTCCGCTCATTTTAAGTCGCGGTATGATAAACGGAATTAAACCAACATACCACAAAAAATATTGCGACGTACACACCTTATTCAAACTAACAAACACAAAAGTCTGCGCAAACATACACAAAGGTAAGCAATTTTTCACGTAAAATTTAAACCCGATGAACAACAAAAGAATAAACTGCGGTAGGAACGAGATTACATCTAAAAACGGCACGTTCGAACCGCTCGTCAAGTACAGCATGTAGAAATAAGGGGAAAAATTATGTCGCACATCTTTACGGAAGATGTGATAAAAATACGCTTCGTTCAGGAATATTTTCCCGTAGAAAAAATATCCGATGAAGGTGAAAATCGCTAGGGATATCACGGTGGCACTTGTGAATTTAATTCTTGATAAATTCGGGATAAACAAATCCAAAATACGTTGCAATTTTGTCCTAAATCTTGGAGATTTAATCTGCAGAGAAAAATAAAAAGGAAAACAATAAGTCAACGGGTAAATTCGAACGTGAACGGACAGAGCGAACACGAAACCCGCTAATTTATAACGTTCGGTCTCTAATAAAAACAAAGTTGATAAAACCAAACACGTCATGAGACTGTCAGCACTTCCTCGAGTCGATATGACCAAGGTTAAAGGGTTAAACAGCCACACGAACGTCGATATGCGTGTCCACTGTTGATTCGTACGGTAAATGTCATGCAGGCAGTAAATTAAGTAACCCGTTATGATATCGCACGTTATAAAGACTAATTTTCCCCATATCGGATGAAGATAAACGTTTAAAGTCAAAATCCACGCTAAAATCGGGGTGTAGCGATACGTCGGACGTAAATACGGGGATTTTCCCTCCGTTACGAGTTTCGCGGCGTCGCTGAAAACATGGTAATCGACATCCGTGTATTTAAGGGGGAAAATCGTATCGTGCCACGTTCCGTAGAGGACGAGACAAATGCGGATGAGTGTGGCGTAGACGAGTTGGTGTTTGAGCCATGATACCAAACACGGTTTTTTCCAGGGTTCGTGTTGACGGATTTGACGTGTTGTATGCGGCGGTTTTTTCGCTGACCTGGTGGTGGAGTTAATGGCGGGACGAGTTCGAGTCTTTTTCGTTGTTTTTTGGTTTAAATCCATCGCAGCTGAAGGGTTGGTAGTCCCATTTTTTACAACATTCTTTCATCTTGTCGATCACGTACTCGCAGGCATCTTGTTGGTAGTTTTTGGCTGGAGAAATATATTAAAGTTTGAAGATTAATTTCAGGTTTATTCGTTAGTCCCTGATCGGGGAATTTTTATATATATAAAAGTGTTCGATTTTACTTTTACCCACGAGACAGGCCTGCAATTCGCAGGCATATTTGTGGCATGGATCGTCTTTCTGTAGTTTCACCATTCAGAATCGTTAAATAAACAGAAATAAATTATATTTAGGAAATCTGAACTTCAGAAACGTCCTGCCGACGATCGAATTGCAAGCACGAGCACGACCGAGCCGAGCACGAGATGAATCGGATTCGGAATTCAGAATGCCGTGCGGCGTGCGCATGTGCACCAGCGTCATCTACTGTCAATTCTCTAAACCTCAAATCAGATTTTCTCTTCAGGTTCTGCGCACGCGGAATAAGTAAATGGAATTTACTAAAAGGGTATGATGAATTGATTGAGCATAACTTTTCTCCTACTCTAGGAAATATTCATGGATTAAATAATCATGGGCGGATCCAAGGGGGAAGCGAAAGGGACAGTCGCCCCCACCCCCCTCCAAGCTTAAAAATCCCCGATACTTCTATCAAATTGCAAAATTTTCCAAAATCTTCAAAAACAATCGTTCGAGTGTTCACAAACTCATTTAAAATCTTCATAAAATCATAAAATCTTCTAAAATTGTTCGAAATTATTACAAAACCATTATTTTCGGACTTGAGGTATTTTGAGGACTTGAGGTGATTTGTAATCGAAAAGATAGTCATTTATTATGTTAAGCTGATGGATTTGTACACGAGTGCAAAAGGAGTTCGACATCAGCAAGGGCTGTTACGACTGACAAGTGAGTTTGGTTCTTGTTGTAATGTCTTTGATTTCACTATTGCTAAAACCAGAAATAGTATAGAAGGATATCGATTTTTTGTTGATTTAAAGTTATATTTTGATGATGAGTAGAGTAAGTCTTGTAATTGTTCTTACTGTTTGAAATAAACAAATTGTGTTCATATATTAGGTAATAAAATTAAAGTTGAAATTTTTGCATCATCGGTTACGTATCTCGCAGTGGCTCGGCTCGGAAGTTCCGAGTCGGAAATGGATGTTTCAGTAGGTCAGCATGGCAGTAAAATGGAATAAATGTTAAAAATTAACCTCTGAGAATTTGAGATTATTAATATTTTTATAGGACTGCTTTCACGGAGACAAACCATAATTTGATAATAGGTAAGCACTAAAGACTCATAGGGTAAATGCATGATTGGCTGCATGAGGTTTTGAAACCGCACACGGCTACACCATGCCCCTCTATTCAAATCTGAACCATGTACTGCCGTCTGAACATATAAACTTAACTTATTCCAAAAATCCCAAATTTTACGTGTGATTTCATAGATTTTCACCGAGTGTCTGTTGGACAGAATCACCAACAGGCGTCGACTGTCGACAGCAACTGCGCTGCAGCACAAACCGGAACACGAGAGCAAGATAAAAAGATACTTATAGAAGAGTCGTTCAATCTTTCACCAGCGTTCACGCAAAGCTTGAATACATTCATTTAATGCTAAGGTGGATACTAAAGTACGGTAAGTTTTTTTATCCATACGCTATCATGTGAATATTTAAAAGCGTTGCACTGAATTTAGTGCGATAGGTAACGTTTTTAAATATTAATCCCCAAATACAACATGGAAGTAAATGTTACAATTTGCGATTTGGTCAAATAAATTTTCATTCCGTGGCCTTAAACATAATTATTGTTTTATTTTTTCAAATAGAATTTATTTGATGGATAAACCAGATAAAGAACGACATGCGAGTACTGCGTCTACTAAAATGGCCAGCATGTTTGAAGCCTCAACGTTTACTGACATCACCATCATCTGCGGATCCATTTCGTTCCCCGCACATCGGATCGTTTTGGCAGCCCACAGTCCATTTCTAAGGGCCTTGTTCACTCACGATGAACCATACGGAGAAAATAATTCAGTGGAAATCAAGCAACCGTTAAACGCAGATGCCACTAAACAATTATTGCAGTACATGTACTCCGGCGAAATCAACATAGATCTCCAAAATGTGCATCAAATTCTCGAATGCG